>RMBW01000041.1:0-283378 GCA_004009845.1 Davidsoniella eucalypti | reverse complement strand
TGTGTGGGTTATTGGAGGGTAGCATGTCGTAAGGGTTATGCGTAAGTTTCACGATCAGTAACTTGGCACATATAGTAACTGGCTCGATTGTGTTGTTCAGAAAGTGTCGTGTACTTGATCACAAATTGATGGACTTGAATGTAGTAAGTAGTACAAGAGCGAAGTTATCAGATTACTAAGAGCCACATGTTGAAAAATAAAGCAGAAAGCATCCAGATAGCATGACTATTGATTCGTAATTCGTTCCATTCACCACCAAGACAGCATGGAGAAAACATGAAGAACAACAGACTTTTATTGAGTTGGAGATTCAAGATATGTATTACAATTGTGACCATAAGAAGTTGTTTAGTTGGTACTAAACTAAGCTTAGCAGCGGCTCGGTAATTGTTGTCCAGATCGGGAAAATAAAGAAAACGGCACTAGCAGATCAGATCGCACCGGTGTCTGAAGTGAATAACACAGGAAATGACACGGCTAGCCGGAGCGAACATCTTGGAGAAAGAACATGACGAAACTAAAACAGAAAACGAATACCAAAGAAAACAAGCAACAAGGACTGTGAAGACCGAAACAACAAGAAGTCTTCAAACTCTAAAAGAACCACCAATAAGAAAACGCCAAAAATCTATGTAACCAACCCAGGACGAGAGAATGAGAGAGGATGTGTAATCGAGCAAGAGGGGACCTCAAGACATCGTAAGAGTCCGCCAATGATATGGGGTAGAGCCGAGTAAGATGACGAGAAAGAGGGTGAGCAGAGCATCTATCAGCAAGCGTCACGTGGTGTGGTGATTATATCCGAACATCCTTTAATGACGGACTTCGCTTGGAAACGAATCATGGGCAAACGAGACGGGCGAAGAAGGCGGCGGCGGCGGCACGCTGTAGTCCTCGCTGGGAGAAAAGTCACGGATAGGCGACGAGCTGATATCGGAGCGCAGAGAGGCGTTGACGCTGAAGAAAAGCTGGTCGGTAGTGACGACAGAGAGAGGACGGCGCGGCACGGGGGCCTGGATAGCGACGACTTGAGCGGTCGACATTGTATGTGAGGCTGGGAGTATAACTCTATTATAGAGACGCTGGATGTCTTTGTTTGGCAGAGGGCAAGAGACTTGCTTATTGGGTAGTGTGGAAAGTTTAATAGAAGTTGATGACGATAGACTTGGGAGATTGAATGAAGAGAAACAAGGCGTTGAATGTGAAGGAAATATGGAAGATGATGTGTTCCTGGAAGTTGGTGACGAGGTGGAAGGGGGCTGATATTTAATGTTCTCCCAACTTCCACGTTAGCCAGCAACGCTATGATTAGCAGTCAAAGTATCGATGAGAATATTCCACACCAAAACAACATTATTTTGCGTGATAGCGAGACAGCTCAGGAAAAAGGGCAAGCGGCCAAAACCAAACAAGGGCTGTTTGTACTTGTCTTTGACTCTTTACCCCAAACTATCCCAAGCCGAGGGGGGGTGAGGGAGTGTGCTATAGAAGCGTATGCTAGTCGAGATAAGATCAGAGCAGAGCGTTGGCCTAGAATGGGTGCTGGAAAAAGAAAAGAAGAAAAAAGAGAGCGTCCGCCCTAGGCAGGTAAAGCAAGAGGAAAAGAGAAAACAAAAGACGGAATAAAAGAGAAAATCAAGGCCCGGGAAGGGGTGACGATCACCACTAGGAAGACACATTCGTGGAGAACAGGGCATAAAAGGTTAAGAGGCTAGAGGGGGGGTGTATCTGTTTTTGACTACGAGAGACAGAGATCTATAACAGGAATATACTTTTTTTATGGTGTGATGGACGGCCATCGGTGCGATGTGACGCGAGGATTTCAAGCACAAGGGCAGAAAAGTCGTGGAAAGGGCAGGACAACGTTCCGTTTCTTTGTCTACTAGTCAGAACATGCATCATGGTATCGATAAGACAACACGATGGTATCGTGGCTGCGAAGGACACCATCGACGATGACAGCCGCTTGGCGTCTTTGGCGCCTCGACTTCAACGACTGGTGTCAGATGCACTGCAAGTGCAAGAGCAGACATGTCAAAGTTGGGATATCGTGGTGTACTGACGGGACGTCCGTTGGGTCTGCTGAGACGAGATCTGATAGGAGAACAGATATAGTGGGTGGACGCTCTGATAGTATTCATTGTATGCCTTTGTTTTCCGGGGTAATCGACATGTTTCTTATGATTAGTCATCGCTCTACTCTGTATCTTGTTGTCATCCCATAGAAGCAAATAGAGTTAGAGGGTGTATTCATATCAACCATATCAACACCATATCAGCACCAGAGACACTCCGAAATCAGAGCCAAGCCGACGGTCCCAGATCTTGCCGTTTTCTGTCTTCCTTGTTCTATCAAGAAGGAGCATGTCTTTTTATTTTTTATCATCTTCTTCTGTAAATGCAGACCACCTAGACACAGAATGCATCGATTTTTGCGCAATGCCAGTCTTGCTGAGATTTCGTCCACTGGCATACCAAGCAAGAGGCTCGGTTTGTTGGCCTGGATTCGTTTCATCTCGAAATTGATCATCTATGCTTATCTGCACATAAACAAGGAATGAAAAAGAAAAAAAACAAGACCGAAAAAAACAAGACCAAGACCGAAACGGCTCGATTTGGAGATAAGAATAAACACAGGCCTTTGTCGACCATTCATTCGTTTCCTAGCCATGTAATAGAATAACAACGATATTGATAATGGTCGATCCTTGGAGTACTATCACTCTCTCTTCAAAGGGGTACGATCACACCAAGAGAAAACCCCGATTTTGCTGTCTGTTCCGTATAAGAACTAGAAGGCCTTTTCCCGAACTTACATGCCATGTCAAAGTGGCCCGGCCTGTATTTTTCAGTTTTTTCTGTTTTGTAGGTCATGGAACCTTCTATCCCCCTTTCCCTTTGCCACATCTGGGCAGTGGAAAACCCCAATTTCACCAGCCTTGTTCTACGTAAAAACATGATAGGAGGCCTTTTCTTTTCTTTTCTTGCACTGAGATCGGCAAGCTCATATTGGCGATATTAAACTGCTAACCGGTCTGTATATGATAATGCGGCTCGTTGCCCAGGCGGAAGGATATAAGAGCATCAGGATAGTGCTGCTTCTTTAGCCGTCACACCAGCCACGAACTCTGTGATCCCAAGAAACAATTCATGCAGATTAGTGTATAACTGTGGACTGCGGTATCTATTCGTTGCTCGCCAAGAACGATAGCATGCAGAACTCCAAGATTTCAGAGGCAACGGCACTATCTACTCTCTTTTCGCATTATGTGATCGTAAGGAGAAGGCAGAACAGGAACAAGGTATACTATACAAATGATACAAATGTACATAGCGTAGTTGATAAGCGAGCCGGAAATGCAAGGGAATCGGACATGCAGTATTTGTACTGAAAAGTCAACCATAACACCCCGAATTAACACAAATGCTTTGGGAATTACTCTTGATATATATCTCTATGTCTATCTGATATAACCCTGATTTACGTCCTGTATTGCCGAACACAACACATTGTCTTTCCTTCCTTCGGTTTGGGCCCTGTGTGTAGGTAGCTCTATAGCAGACTCTAAGATATCTGGCTTCAAAACACCACAGGCTCTAAATCTTTGTGTGGCCCTTCATCGGAAGACATATCAGAAGATAATTCGTCTTTGGTTCTAGTTGCTGCTCGAGGCCCGTCGCCAGCCAACGGGAGATGTACCGGCAGTTTGTTGATCATATCCTCCACATCACGAATGTGGAGAGGACATAGTCGAGAATGTAATCTTCTTTTTATAGGTTGATTCTAAAACGTTTGGTGGACAAAATTGCGTTCAGGCGTTCGGGGTCGTGTGGTGATGGAGAGTTTCCGACTCCCTTGTATTGCCGACTCGCTTATGAACTACGGTAACGTGTGTTTACTGTACAGAGCAGGCCTCGCTAAATACGATGACCGCACTGGCAATACCGAGAAAAGTCGCTGCAAATGGCAGCTCGAGTCAGCTCTTTCTTGTTGAGCATGCTTGCATGTAAAAGGAACAACTTGGCTTACTATGTGATTCAACTATGGATTTTATCACACTGCATTCCCTGGCTGTATTTTTTATATAGTCTATTGGCTCGGCTAAACAGTGGATAAACAAGATGGCTGCGCCACGGATGGCAAGACACAGCCCAGGGTAAAGGTAAATCTTTGTCACAATTGTCACAGCTAGGGAAAAGAAAGGCAAATGTAAACGGAAGCCTCAAGGAAAGAATAGAAAAGGTGAGGGAGATAGATCGACATTACATTAGACTCCAATTATTGGAGTTCCCGCGATATGATCTAGTAGTACAGCTTCGATGAACGCTAGGAGGCACTTTGTATGACTCTTTGTTTCCAGTATTTCAATAATTGCTAGGGTTAGGGTACTATTGGTCCATCTTGATGACTACTGATGCAAGGGCAAAACTCTAGCAACGAAGTGTCCCTGTTTCTTGTTCGAATTTCTACGATAGGAGAATGCTCGGTATCTGGACAAGATTTGGAGAGACCGCAAGCATTTTGCCAGTGTCCTTTCAAACAACTCGAAACTCACCACATATATGTGTCAGTCTAGACTCAGGCGATAACAGCTTGACTTGGCTTAAGCGTGGGATAGCACAGAATCGGCGTTTATTTAAAGCAACAGGGTATCTATGTCATTATATATGTACAATGTACTTACATACTAGAAGCTACATGTACTTGGCCACTTTGGTAACTAAACACTTGGCCTCAAACTTGGGCTTAAGATATGGGGGACCGAGTGTCTTTTGTTGGAGGAAAAAGATAGTGATCAGGCATTCCCGGACTTTGGGGTAAGCAGTACAGGGGAAAAAAAGAATTAAAAATAAATAAAAAGAGGCTACATCGTGGGGGTGTACCACAGGAAAGGGAAAAAAAAAAAGGTTCGAGTTCCTAACACTTAAGTTATAGTTAGTTATATTTACAATTAGCATGAAGAAAGTTAACTTGATACTTGATAGAAAGTCTTCGTTTTCACTGTAACAGTTGACGGCCGGATTTTTGCATTAACGAAACTACAGGGAGTCAGAACACTCGCTTTATTTGTTTCTCTTGATTAGTGAAAGTCGACAGCTAGATGTATAATGTCACGATAGTATATACTATACTATATATCAGTATCAGTATCATGTATATAATGTACAAACCAACTGATCCGAGAACGTCACATCTTGCGGAATCGAGTCAGTGTCTTGCGTCTTGCAGCGAACATCTGAGATCAAATGTAGTAGTAGCAAGAAAGAATAGCCGGTCGTTCACAATACATGATTTATGTCGTCCGTGTGCTACAAGCTGTGCTCCGTCATACAACCCTAACCCTTGGGTGTACCTTTGAGTTTGAGTACCTCCCCCTTCGTCGTGGAGGACTTAAATATCTGTCCGGTATCCAATCCGGCGTCGTATGATCTTAGTGGTTCAGGTAGGCGTTAGATATAATCAAATCAAATCAAATCTGCTCTGTGTACGATATGAAGACAAGCACGCCCTTCTAAATCGATCCGCAGACCGACTGCCTCCCATTTTTCCAATCAATATCCCTGTCCCATTATATACTACTGATATGTACTGTACCTATAAAGTGCTCCTTGCACCCCGGGTCTATCTACATGTACATATGCTATTGCTTGAACCAGCTGTGTATGTATATATCTTATGTATATATCTGTAAGCTGTGAGTAGTAGTCTTCACTTTTGATATTGGAGAGTCCACGTATGCCATTCGCCGGGCTCTTATGTTGGGCAGCGTCCCGAGAAGCAAGACGCAGGAGACAAAACCGGCTCGAATACGGGCACCACAACATCATCATCATTAACGACGACAACAACAAGAACAACAACAACCTGTATGGCCAGCAGAGCATTTTGTCAGCCGTGAAAAAGAAGAAAAAAACGGCTCCAAGAAATACTTGTCTCGTTTCGTGCTCGGCAAGAAAATCAAAACAGAAAAACCTGCAATACGAGAACTCCAAGATCTCATGTTCGGCTCGGTTCTCTCCGCAAATCTGGATTTAGGCCGCTTCCCCAGGTTTTTTTCCCTCTTTTTTCATTCTTTCCTTTGTATCGTCTGTTTTCTGTTGCTTTGTCTGTTTTTGGCCAAACTTCCCCAGATATTCCAACCTCCAAGACATATCAGAGGGATATCAACAAGATGAGAAGAAGCAAAACTCTCCGCCAGAACATACGAATATAGTCTGGCAATGTCTCGCCATATTCGACAGCGCATACAGACTATATCTCTCTTGTTGTGATTACTGCGCTTCTCACGCCATACCGGCTACTTTTAGTTATACACGTTCCCGGCGAGACGTCTAAAGGAGCATCGTAGAGGGAACACCGCTGATGCTCACAGGGACGTATTTATATACATTAGACAGATATATCATCTATCCCGGCATAGGTTGCATGGGCGGTGATTCCTCCGCTATTGCAACCATCGACTTGCTAATATGGATATGTGCGCTCCGTACTTGCCGTGACATTCCGAGTTGCGCTATAAGGATTGTTTCAGTGGCTCTTCAACTGCGCTTAGGTTCTATATCTTGTCACGTCAGATCCCTTGTCAGCCACACCTCCAGTCTTCTTTTGCTTAGCCACATCTCGTTGTTGATCTTGTTTCAGCGCAGACTACTAGTGTGTGTGGCTGCTGTGTTGTTTCTTCCGGACTAGTATTACGAATTACATATAAATAAAAGCGACAACGAGCTGGATTTGCATGACAGGCTAGACCGCCGATAAACGGAGAGCAACATGGCTTTCACCTCGGAAAAGAAATCTCGAAAGGGGAAAGAATAATAAGCCATGGCCTCGATAACAGGTCACCAAGCAGCCATACCAACATATAGCAGAAGCGGGCCATTCTAATGACCCCAAGCCAAATCAAGCCAGAGGCGCAAAGATGAGACTCACCGCCGGCCAGCAGCAGAAGATTTGGCTTGGTTTATTCTACGGGTGATGTGCCTATTCACTGGGTATTCAAATCACAGACAGGCCAAAGAAAGCCGAGATAGGCACGATTGCTAGACATGCAGAAGCCGTGTTGTCCCAGCTTTTTTTATATTTATATCGTCAGCCACCGACCTATGCAGTAGCCCATATTCTTCTCGCACGACATGCAAAAAGGACACACTCTTTTTTTATACTTGTTATCTCGTTTGTGGCTCCTGTTTTGCAGCCAACGCTATGAAGGCTTGATGAAGAAATCTTCCGCTAGTTGCACCGCAGCGCTCGTACAGCGCACTCTCTAGTAGCCTGGTACGTAGACGATTCCAAGGTGAACTACGTATGGCATATTGCATGTAACACAATTATAGTCTCCCTCACCGCATTGTGACGAGGTGTCTGTGATCTCAAGCCGTCCACGCCATATATGTTTAATATGTAATATGTGCATTAGTGCTCAATGCGTGCCATGTTAAAGAACACGAGATTGTATTATAGACGTGGGGGTACAACGGAACTACAGCGTACAGAGCCAAATATCGGCTAGTCACAACAACAACAACTCGTAACAATGTGCAACCGGGTGTGTTATAGTCGAGGACTGCGAGGATTTCTGTTTCTGTGGCCATTCATGACGAATAGTGCAAAGATACCCCTAATTTACACATGTAATGTGCCACGACAGCATGTGAAGATAAGAAGTCCGTATCCCAGATTACCCGGGAGCCACTCAGCCAAGGCCTTCACTAGACTTCCACTACCGAGGCCACAAGTGTGCCTCTATAGTCGCTCGCAATTACTCCTTTTCACCACAAAGCCATGTCGGGGAGCATGCAGGTGGACAGCCGTGTCACCCGCCATAACCTCAATCGCAATCTCTGTAGAGCTCAACAACACCAGCTTACCCGTATCTACGTGTTGGGTTCCATAGTCCGATGGTCGCAGGTCAACCAAATCACCCATGGTAAGTCCTGCAAGCTCATCCGTAACGCCCGTGGTCTGCTCATGGAATAGCGCCGTAGTGATAGCCTCGAACGCCTCGGCGCCTGAGATGCCCAGTGCCTGGACGCCACCAGATGTGTTCCTTTTCTTAGCTGCCGACACCGCCTTTTGGAAACGCGCTGTCCATGCAAACAGCCGCGGGAAGGTTGCAGCCGAAAACGAGCCCTGGGGCAAGGCATCGGGGATGCCGGTAATCCAGTGAAAAGGCCAGACAGCATCGATGTCGGCCACACTAGGGCCATCGGTTGCCAGCACCCAGTCACGCCCATCGCTCAGGATAGTGGTTTCCAGGAACTCCATGGCCCGCCTGACCTCCGCCAGTGCCGTGGGCCGTTGGCGTTGCATGGCTTCCGGAGACGAGGCGCCTGGAAATAACGAGGCCCGGTCTTTCCACCATTCTTTGGTCTGTAGCATAGGGATCCTGTCGGTAGGCAACAGGGCAGCAGCTTGGCCAAAGACGCCCGTGTCGGTTGTGAACATGCGTAGAAGCTCCTGTAACGCGCGCTTCTCGGCAGTCTCTGACGAGGCGATACTAAGACGCGGTTTCTCTGGATACAGTTCCTCGAGCTTAGCTATGATGAGCCGCGTATCTAGATAGACATCACGACCAATGGCCAGGATTGGGATTCGACGATGCTGGATGCCGAGTCTATTGAGGTCGGGGCGCGGCAGCATGGCGGGTTGCATCTTACAGTCGCAGTATTAGCTAACGTATGTACATATGGTATTTGTACTTGTAGACTAAGGCTCTGATACCAAAAGGCAGCCTATGCATATGCACCAAAACTATGTTCTTATCATAGCGACTTACACACTGCGTATACGGGATCCCGCGAAGAATCAGATACCACACAACTCGGCGCGCATAAGGCGAGAATGCATAGTGGAAAAGCACAATCTTGGGTGGCGGAGATAACATGGCGGACGGGAATATCAAACGGAAGTGAAGCTTTTGTCAGGGATAGTTACGATAGTGTTCTATATGACTGACTATCGTGCATATACATGTGTATGTCTAAATGTATGTACAACCAATGCATATACCATACATATACATCAAGCACGTTTGTTCTCCAACAAATCCGGCAAACAAATCCATAGCTTTTGGAGCTAAAAAGGCAAAGCTCGAATGCGGGGAGTTTAAGCCTCGGCAGGCTAGTCAGGGATAAGACAAATATAGTGAATAGATACGTGGATTTGATTTGATTTAATTATATTTAACGTCTACCTAAATCACCAAGATCACACGTATGGGGGTCTCAAGTATCAGTGTTCCAATCATTAAGATCCGACATGTTGCACTGGTAGGCTCGCCATGGCATTTTCTTTCTTGCTTCTGTTTAAATTCCAAAAACCCCAGTGCAAGCCTCTCTTCTCGAAATGTTCTCGAAGCAGAAAAAAGCAGCGTTACTCGCCATTATCCGCTTTGAGCATTCCATCCATATGAGCTGTATATCCAACATGTATTGAAGTTGCGGAAGCCTACAGTGCTGCAGTCTAGAAGCTTGTGATGACTAAATCCGACGCCTTCACATCTTTAGTTCTATCCGTACATTGCTCCAGCACTTCTTTTTTCCAATATCGGCTACATTATCTCGTATTTCACGACGTGGCTTCCAGGTCCGGCGAGCACACGCATTATAATCAACCCAGCTCAGAGTAGCTGTATAGGGAGCCGTAACCGAAGCCACGGCAACTGTTTTATATCTTTTGAAGTCTTATCAAGGCAAAGATGAAAGATACGCTCATCAGCTTATGAAAAGGACCTCATAAGAATTCCGTTCTCATGCCTTGCCCAGGCCATCCCTCCCTTTGGTGGCTTTTAGCCCGAATAGAACAACTTGGTGTACGGATTTGTTCATGTGTTCTTACAGATCTGATCTGTAATATGTCTGCCTTCCGCACTGGCCGCCTCTGTTTATTTTAATGATTTTTATTCCGTCGTGTCTCTGGGTGGTGGAATCACGTTACACCTGCAGAACAAGGGCGAACCGGATTTTAAGCCGTGGTTTTCTTCACCAAGAGATAACAGGCCTTGATTTCTAATCGTCCTTATTACACCCAGATCCTCTCGATCCTCCAGGCTCGCTTTTGCTGGCCCGACGGAATGCTTCTTGCCGTGGGGTTCGGCATCTCGATATGCATTGCTTTTAGTACAGCTCGAGGCTGGCTGGCTGGCCAATAGGCACATCGTAACCCTTCTGTGCATATAGGGTTACTGCACTGTTTTTGCCACCGCATTGATTCAATGGCCCCTCACAAGGACGCCTGACCAGCCTCATAGTTTCGTATAATAATAAAAATTATCACAAAGTAGAATAGAACGTACAAGTCAAATCGAGGACGGGACGGGAATTCTGGTGTTTTACGCGTTAGGACTAAACGTATGTTCAATCGCAGTCAAGCCGCAGTTTTATGCTCTTTGTTATTCTTGCGTTTCTTTCAAGCCAAATCTACTGATCACAAACCATTCAGTTTCGATCGCGAAGTCACTTGTTGCGCGCATGTCACCATATTCTTTTTCTTTTTGGCTCTAGTTGAAAGATTAAAAAACATTAATACCTGTCGCGCTTCATTTTAGTAGAATTTTACCTATATATAAAAAAGTTATACGCCACGCAGTGCGTTTCCTTTTTCATACTGTGACGATTGAGTAGCACTGTGTTGCGCCAAAGAAAAAGAAAAGAAAAAAAAGAAAAACCTATTTTTTTCGAACAGGCCAAAAACAAATCGAAAGAGAACAGAAGAATACAAAGTTAAGGATATTATTAAACCAGGATGTGAAATAAGATATGCGAAGATGATGAGAAAATATATATTCCGGATTTAATATTACTTGCTACTCTCTTGACTCAGAAGCCCCTCCGTTCTTTTTACAGATACATGCTATGTTTTCTTGTTCATATTCTTATCAACATCGTCTCCTATCCTGGATTTATCCCAAAGGATGACATGCCGGCTGTAGGAGGAAGGCGAGATTCGACGATATTCTCTTCTTTTCAGTATATCCTTCTTCTGCTATGTATCAGTATGTACTTTGTCACTATCTCTCTTCTAATCTAGGTGTGGCCCAATCTCAGGGGTTAGCATAAAACCGCAAGGAAAATAAAGCAGAATAAAAATAAAGAAAAACCAGCCCAGGCTTGATGACGAATGCGCACGAGCCTGTGGCTGCGCTTATTTGCTCTCTGTGTTTTGTTTTTCGTTCTCTTTAGCCTTTTGTTACCAGTCTTTTGTATCTGCATGTGTCAAGGCAAAGGACGCCATGAGATCCAAGCATCGGGCTCAATCTGGCAACACCGCCGATCATGGCAAGTTTAAGCAATATAGACTTAAGAGTTCAGTTGTATGTACTATCATATGTACAGATATAAGTAGCCCTTTTTCATCGTCGCCTTGCAGTCTCCATTCCTCGACTAGGCTTTGTTGTGGTTCATACACAACATATCTCCCTTGGCATCAATCCATGTATACAACATAGTCCTACCGCTACGAAACTATCTCTGTCCAGTCATTGGCTGCGTGACAAGCCTGAGTCCCCGGCAGCTTGGGGTTCAGTGGTTAGACGAGAGACAAGACATGTCAGTTGACATTTCAGAACGCAACGCACCAAGAAAAGAATGGCCAGGCTAGTCCTGGAAGGCAGAAAACAACAACTACACACGTACACACGTATCTGTCTATCTAAATCCAGACTAGGCCAAGTCGTCCCAGCAGTCAGTTGTACTAGACTCACTGGGACTGTCTGTGCCCTTGGAATTCCACCATCAGTCTGAACTCTACATTGTTTCGTTGCCTTTGCCTTTACCGGGCCAAGTTTGCCATTTTCCCACCAATCCAGCCACCGGGCAGCCGCGCTAGAGATTGTTCTTGGACAATGAGCCATGAATCAGCTAGGCCGGCTTCCTACACGTTTATTGCCTTCCAGTAACCTGATATGTATGTACAATATACATGTATCACTTGTATCAATAATACCACCATTTCTCAGGGGCTTCCGCTTGTTGTAGACTCAGGCACCAACAAGTACCTAGTATTTTCACTCTATAGATGCCAGCACCCACCTTGACCCAGTAAGTCAGGAAATTAGACAAGAAAAACTCTGCTCTGAATTGCAGTAAACGATCAAGCTGACATGTGTGCTTTGCTATGGCACGCGAACAAAGAGACCGAACCAGGGACTTTAAAAGAAAAGAGAGTAGCAGTAGTAATGGGAGGGGCTAATAAACTATGATCCGACCCAGCCCGCTGAACCGGCAACAAGGTATCACCCCAGTCCAACATGGCTGTTCTACCTGTAGATTGGCTACCAAGCCCATGTTATGGCAGCAATAATCCAAAAAGGGCCGGTAAGAAGAGGTAAATGGATAGGGATGGGATGTTCTAGCTCCATGAAACAAACATGAGAAAGCAAGAGAACCAGGAAAAGCAGCGAATGAGAGTGAGAGAGTGCGAACTGCAACCAGCTGTACTCCGCGATTTGCAAGTGTCTCTTGGACATGTGCCAGTTCTTGTGCTTCAGCTACGTGTATTCTGTCACATAATGGCAAGTCTCATGACCTGTCTCTCTGTTGATTATGCTTGGCTCATGTCCATGGTTTTTTGTATTGTACTTCGCGCAAGGAAACCAAGACACGCATATACCAACGGCTCTCAGACTAGGCCTGCGTGACAAACGCCCATATGTGGTGCGTCCACGTCATGGGCAGAAGGGGAGAAAGGCTAAACTCGTTCGTTAAGCCCAACTTCTGTTTGTTTTCATCGTTGTTCGGAAAGGCTGTAAGAAAAATAGCTTCGAACTACCATGAGAAACTGGGAGGTTATACAGGGCCATTGTTTCCTCCAAGTCCATATCTTCATCTCGGACAATCCTAACAACTTCGAAAACAGATCACATTCCCAAAAGTACATCGCTTTGGTAGGGTTAGGGACAGGGCCAGCAGATAACTCGCTTATTGCGCTGTTATGTCCTAGGCTATTGCAGGCTAAGTATGTTGGGTGTGCTGGATTTTGTGGTTTGCAAGTTGTTTGATGGATAACAAAGAGACAGAGTGGTAGATGTACGGAAAACCTGCAGCCACAGCACGCGAGAAAAAGAAAAAAGAAACGATCCAGAGTTGAAAGGCTGCGCTAGTTGGGAGTCTTTGTTTTGGAGTCTCAGCTGTCACCCTAAGCTGATCACTGTTCATAAGACGTCATATGTCTCTATCTCTGACTTATCCCAAGGCTACAACAATACCGCTCAGGCTTGAATGGGACAGCCATAGACGTTATTGCAAGAGGCATGGCGTTATTTAGAAGTTGGTCGGCGCGGAGATATATCGTGATCTAACTTTAGACGCCTTATTAGGCCAGTGGGTCAACAAGTAAAGACAATTAAACCACTTTTCCAGCGACAATGGGCTATTACAGTTTTGGCGGTCCCTGACTAGAGAGAAAGCAAAAATTAAAGCAAGCCCTATAAAAGAGCGAATAAACCGATGAAGAATGAGGAAATGAGCTTCAGACACTATTTTCTCCGGGACAGAGCTACCGAATTGATATCGATTATTCCATTGATCCTGTGCATACAAATACGAGCACAACCCTAACAAAGCGGAACGAAAAACCCTGGGCTTCGATATACAGTGCAGCCACGAGCACAGTGCATCTGCACGCGAGTCCACACTAAAGTGGGGCCTCTGTCTCTGGTCGAATGCCCCGTCAATTTTTTTATCTTTTTTTCCTTTTCTCTTCGCCCGTCCCTTCTCCCTCGAATTTTTCTCAACGTCATACATCAGACCGGTGACGTCGTGTCTTCTTTTGCTTCTGTTTCCTGACTCTCCTGCACCAAGGAATCACATCAACCAGCTGCTTGCCCGCCCACCAGCACAACACAACACAACACAACCCGCCTGCCGTCCACTACGAGGCCACCGGTATTCTGCAGCGCTGTCCGTCCATCATCTCATCGCGTTGCTTCTAGTTCCATTACTGTTATTTGTATTTGCCATCTATGCTTTTGTTGGTTTATTGTCGGCCTTGATCTCGCTTTCTCTCGCTATTTTCGTCCTTTACCTGCGCATCCGTCTCAGTCTCCCGTTTTATTATATCTTGCGTCTAGCACTACGTATCTGCGCCGCCACCTCTTAATTTTTATTACTCTCGTCGTACTTTCGCCTCTTGATGATCCCATTGTTCCAAGTGAACAGAAAGGAAGTAGAACAAAAAAACTCTAAAATTTAGAGCCTGTCAGTGACGCCATTTGTCATTCTGTCGCATCAAATCTATCAGGCCCCGATCTCTCTCTTCCTCTTTGTATCATTCCTGGGCTTCATAGTCCACGCCACATACCCCACGAGAATCCGCCGTGCTTCACTTCTCGTGTACTTGCTTCTCTTTTTGTCTTCACATCTTGGGCATCGTTTGCTCCCTGTACAAGCTCGGTTTTCTTGCTCGTTCGCCAACTCAGCTAAATCCGCCTATTTTTCGGGCACCAAGCCAACTGAGTTCCTCGCTACCGCTGGCCCCAATTGGCGTCTCATTGTACTGTCAGGCAATCCCATCCAGGCTTGAATTCTCTATATACATATATATTCTCGACTGCCATCGCATGGTTCCAGCACAATGACGTCGATGATCGATATAAAGGGTAAGTCTACACAAATCCACTCTTCGCACTACGCAACTATTCAATCAGTCATACACCACGCCCACAGACAAACACCGATGCCGCATGCCCTCTTCCAACGCTAGATACATTGATCTACTTCATCCGAAATCATGTTCAAAGCCGTTCTAACTCGCAATATAGCCCCTATCGACTCGCTGGGTGTGCACCCCTCCGAGTCAGTCTCCATCAAGCAAGAAGACTCTAGACCCGTGAATGAGTCGCTCAAGAACGAACACAACCCTTTCGAGAAGTCGTTTAGCACTAATGGACCAACTACTGGTGGCAATGGCACCCAGACTCCCGGCTCCACCACAAAACTGCCCTCTGTGAGCGCGTTGGCGTCGCCGTCCGCCGCCGGTCTGGGGACTAGAAGTCCCTTTGGCTGGAACAACTCTCTCAAGAGCGGCCCCCTGAGTCCGGCTCTGCTGACCGCCCCCCTCGCAACCTCCGGGGCCGACTACTTCATCGACCGTGGATTCAACGAGTCTTCTCTTAGAACTGGCTTGACGCCTGGGCCGGGCTCGACCTCCCTTTATCCGCCTAGCCCCAGCAATAATACACTGTTTTCGACGTTTTCGGCTGGTGCCTCCACTCCGACTACTGTTGATTTTCACCGCACTGCCCTCAGTGTGGCTACCAAGCAGAAGCACAATAAGCTGATGACGTCAGAGCACCGAGACGCAACCGTCCCTGCCGCTGCCCCTGCCGCACTGGAAACGGCCGAGGTCAAGACTTCAGGCTCATCTGCCCTGAACAATGATCCCCACGCCAATGATGCTGTCAATGGTCTCTTTTTGCTTGCTCAACAAGGCAGAAATGCCCCCCAGCCTAATGCGCAATTCGCCCCAACTCCGAAGGCGCTTCCCCCCAATTCCCAAGTTCCGATGACAGTTCCCCAACCTCCTCCCCCCGTTTCTGTTTCTGTTTCCGTCCCTCACAACCCCGCCGCCGCCATACCGGTCCCTGCCAATGCTCCTCATATGGCCACCATGCCCAACTCGTCTACCATATCGGCTTCTCAACCATCGCATCCCACCACCTCCACTGCTCTACCAAACGGTCGCGAGCAAACTTCACCTGAACTGAAAGCCGCTGTTGCCTCTAAGAAGCGTGCTGCCACGGCCAACAAGCCTGCCGTCAATGCCAAGCGGAAGATCGGCAGCCCTGTAGAACCGGCCATCACCAAACGGGCCAAGAGTACGCACTCTCAGGCTTCTGAAGACGAAGAAGACAACATTGATGAAGACGATGATAAGAGAATGACGGAAGACGACAAACGCAAGAACTTCCTGGAGCGCAATCGGTACGTTTATTATGCACCGTCTTTATACCACAAACTATCCGTACAATAATATACTAACATCTAATCTCTCACAACAGTATCGCTGCCCTCAAGTGTCGTCAGCGCAAGAAGCAGTGGCTTAATGAGCTACAGTCTCGCGTCGATAACCTAACAACCGAGAATGAGGACCTCAGCACCCAAATACAGCGCCTACGCACTGAAATGGTCAACCTGAAAACACTGCTACTGGCTCACAAGGATTGCCCCGTCACCCTTGAGCAGGTTGTACGTGGCCAGTACCCGGTTGACGGAGGCGATAATTTCAATTCGCAAATGAACCCTTATCCCACCAGCTCCGTCCCCACCGGCATGCAAAACCAAGCTCGCCGCATGACCACTGGCCAGGCTATTCTCAATGGACAGCCGTCTGGCCGCTCTTTCCAGTAGAAAAGACGGTCGATTACTGAACCAGAAATCCTCGTGGAAGACACAGAGATAGCAACTAGTTTTTTTCTTCTTGCTATCTTGTCAGGGGCTGGACTCTTTGTCTATAATAGAGATTCGGCTCCTTGTATACTACCAGTCACGTAACTTACCAATACTAATTGGTTCAATGCTCGACGCTTGATGTGGATGTTTACGAATAGTGACACATTATCATGACGTGTGAGGGGACGTTTTCTTTTCTTTTCTTAACATAAAAGGGCGGGTTGGACGGACGTGTTTCTTTTCCTGCAAGAAGCATAAAAGACAAAGGGACTGTATTCAGTCTAGGCTTTACGGATCGGTTTGGCGTTTTGTTCTTTCAATTTTTTTTTTCATTTACTATCAATTTTCTTGGTTGTTCATCACCACCATCACCATCATCACCGATTATAGGGATTTACACCCTTTTTTACTCATTGTCATCACGATATATCTACATGTTGTGTACATCATTGTGGACTCAAGACATATATAACGCAATATGTGGCTACTACCGTTGGTTGGTTGCTCGTATTCTCACGAAGGCTTCAAATCTCACGATTGGATGTTTACGTTGGAACGGGGTTTGGCTTTAGTGTACTTTGTTTCACTGCTTGTCCTAGGAGGCGTAAGGTGTGGCTGTATTGGTTTTTTTGTAAACAGTTCAACTTAGTTGCCTGTCAGTTTCAATCGGCGTGGTGTTGGCTCTGTCGATGGTTTTTCTTTTCTTTGTAATGTTTCTGCAATGTTTTCTTTCAGTACTGTTGGTGTTGTTCTTATCGCGGGGATTGTCTTTAGAGGTTAGCATTTTGCTTTAGTATCAAGAATTTCGTAGAATATATACCCAAAAATCAGCCATATACTTGTCGAATAATCAGACGTGTGCTCTTAACTATGCTAACTACGCATGTGAACCCGACCTCTAACTCGACCAACTCGGCCTCGCGATCTGGAATGTCAACACGCGAACACTATTTCGAGCGGGTGCGAATCTGTATAGCGTAATATAACTGGTGGGAGCCCTGTGCAAATGTGGGTCTGACTTGGTGCTGGCACACCATTTTGAGATTAGTGCATTAACCTTTGTTTACAGGGCTCTGAATTTAGCAGCAACAAAGCATGATGCCCTAGCACCAAAAAAAACAACAAAAAAACAACAACAGCACTTGTAAAACCATTCGCTGCAGCTGCACCTAGCAAGGCAGGTACCGCGTAGCGCAAAAAGCTTCAGTGAACAACTGCAGTAAAATTTCTAGTTTTGCGAGGAAAATCTACCGCTCCCCCCTCTCTTCCCAACTTCCCCCAAACATCATCATCAATTCATCGACACGACGACGCTATCTCAATCGCCCAAAATCGCGCCTGTTTATCTGCATCTCAACGCGCATTTCTGACTGCTGATTCATCTTGACTACCGAACATTGGTTTATTTTCGCGATTATCACGCGCCGACCACCGCGCCGTCTCAGAACCCGCCGGTGGTCTCTTTTTTTTGTGTTTTATTAATTCTTTTTTTCCTTTCCTTTTCTTTTATTTTATTTTATAGCATACTTTTAATTTTTTTTTCTTTTTTTTCACCTGGTGACTTCTGTGCGCGTAGAAGCCCCAAAAAGAGGCTTGCGGGAAAGTGGACAGCACGTTTAAGAGGCTGTTTATACCTTGTCGCCCTTCCTGTTCTGTCTGTCTGTCGCAGTAATAGCACTTACTATAGCTTAGTAGAGTCAGCGCAGACAAGTGCCTACACCCTATCTGCGCACCCCGAAGCCGGTCTTGCATCGATCGGCTTTCACCTTACTCAACCTCGTCCGTTACTCTCGTCCATGTCACCGGAAGCTCGCCATCCATGACGACTGTCATAAGAACTCGCGAACCGCTGCAAGTTCTGAGCATGAGCAGTCAGCCGGAGCGCCGATACAGCAAGCGCCTTGCTGGTGAGTCCTCCCGTTACCATCCATCCATCGTCATCCCAAGACCCCAGACCCTGCGATCCTCCTTTCCCTTCCTATTCTTGTTGTTTCATATCGCCTTGCACCTATACATCGTGACATTCTATCGCGTCATACTATCTTGCCCTCCGCCCATGCGCCATATTTTTGATACTGGCGTATAGAATCATATACTAACAATGCGGTTTACTGCTGCCACCACAGCAACGTCTTATGATGAACAGGATGGTGACTTTGTCTTCACGCGCGCTACGAAGCGCTCCAAAACCGATGGTGATGAGACACCAACCGCCCCGCCAGCAAAGAAGGCGTCACGTGGCCGTCAAACCAAAGAAAAGCCCAAAGGTTTACACGATTTTGACCAAGACGACCTTTCTCAGGCTATATCGAAACCAGTTGCGCGAAAGTCTAGCCGAAGAAAGCAAGCATCGATCAATGCTGAAGACGACGAATTTGTCCAACTTGTGCTCCCAAAGCGCACGCGCCGAACACGCGTATCTGCCATCGATGAAGAGCAATCGATAGTTTCCGAGGAACCTCAGCAATCGCCTCCAAGGCCAAGACGACAAAAACAGCAATCATCACAACCGAAGCAACATGAACAAAAACAACAATCTTATCCGTCGCAAAGACGACAGGAACAATCACCACCACCACCGCCACCTCAAGTTAGAACAACAAGTAAACAGCCAAATGGAAAATCGAAAGCACGTAATGCGCGGCCATTTCCTGAACAGGATGATGATGAAGAACCTATCGACCTGATCGCTACTGTCCCTGATGATTCTCCACATGAAGATGCATACGATGTATCACCCGTCGTACCGGCCGGCGCCAAAATTGCGCTCCCAATTAGCGATACACCAATAATAAATCGTAACAAAGAAATGCGAAAGAAGGGTGGCGGCAGAAGACGAAGTAGCTTGGGAATGAGAGGTCGACGAGCAAGCTCATTGACATCAATGGGACACAGTGCATTGCCACATCGCGAGGTGAAGGAGGCCGAATTCTACAAGCATATCGAAGCAGAGGGTCTTCCAGAACCAAGGCGTATGAAACAGCTCTTAACATGGTGTGGAGAGCGTGCCTTGTCAGCCAAACCCCCATTAGGCTCGCTGCACTCTAATGCAGTGCTTGGAGGTAAACACTCGCAACAATGATACGACCTGATATAATAGTGGCTAACAAGTTTCTATAGCTCGTGCCATACAAGACCAACTACTCAAGGATTTCCAAAACAAGTCCGAATTCTCCGATTGGTTCAGCAGAGAAGAAGCACCAGCGGCTCCTGTTGTATTAAAGCCTAATCCACGAAACGTTGAGCACGAAGAGAAGATTGCTCAGCTAGAGGCAAAAGTCAACCGGTATGTAAATCTACAAATCGGGGTACAGTAAATAAACGCATGCTAACTTATCGTCAAGGTTGCGTGAGATCAAAAAAACATGGCAAAACCTTCGAAAATCACCACAGGAACTCATTCCTGCCGACGCAAACTTTTCTTCCAATACTGCACAAGATGTCGACCACCTTGAAGCTTCGGACAAGCGAATATTGGACGCTGTCAAGAGAGATAGTTCTACGTCAGCACTTGCCATTCGTCAAAAGACACTCGAGCGTTTACGAGCAATCCAATCAACACTCGAGTTGAAGATTGATATATTGGCAGACGGAACTCATAAGTTAGAGCAGCGTGTCATCACAGCAGGCCATGAGGCTGACCGTGTACTGAATCTCAGTTCTAATCGCCTTCAAGAGCGAGAAGATCGTGAGAAAGCCATGGCGGGAACTAGGAACCTCCCCGTCATGGAAGTACTTCGGAGTCTGGGCCGGATATTACCAGAAGGTAGTTGATGTGCTGGGCTCTGCTTTTGACAAAAAATCTCTTTTCTCTTGTTCTTTTAAAACTTTTGATCTTGATGACTTCTACTGACTCTATTATCTGGTTTGTTTTCATACGCATATTTCGTTTCTTTCTCGGCTCTTATCTTTGGAATACCCCTTTCTTGCTTTTGGCATCGCATTTTTCTTTCAACTACTTCTTTTTCAACTTTGTTTCATTATCTATGGCTGTATATACGCTTCAGGAGTGTTATCCAAAGCCCGATCATCAATCACCTTGGCTCTATGATACCCTGAAGGCATATCAAATCATCTTAACTCTTTACTTTTATTTGATTCTAGCGTCATAGATACTTCAACACGCCGTAGTACTATGGCGCTATATATTCTAGTGGCCAGACCTCCCAAAAGACCTATCTTTACATCCGGCAACTCATCCAACCTTTCGTGCATATGGCCTAAGATACTACAATCCGACGGCCCTTTTCTCTTCTTTGCAGCAGATTTATTCTTTTTTCTTCTTACTTTTTCTATCCTACATGGGGCTGGCGTATGTTCATCTAGTGCCCTTACTTTGTTATTCATTTACTCTTGGTTGGCTTACTCTTTCATACAATGGTTGGATTATGGAATTGTCCTGCTAGTTGTTACTAGACGGGAGGCGGTCTGCATATCACAGGCTGTCTGGCTATTAGATAGTTTTCAATGTGTTCTTTTTTTTTTTTGGAGGGGCAAGTGGCATAATGATATCAACGACGTTTGACGTGAACCGTCTTTTCTTCTTCAAATAATCTACCTACTACATCGGCATTGGATACGTGCTTGTTAATAGTGAATATAATATTGATTAAACGTTGCTTTCTTCTTCGACTAATCGTACAATACCTTTTCTATGTTTTTGCTAAGGCGGACTTCACCGAACACTTAAACTTTATTTCCAGCTTTTGTTTCTGCCAAAGATGGCATAAAAGCCATACCTTTGCCTTCTTTACCATCGGACGCCGATCGACGCGTGACATGTTCCCTCAACAATTTGAGCATCTCAGTATCCTTCCAACGAGAGGGCACAGGACGATAAGCCGGACGAAAAGTACCGATAGTTTGAGCCCATTCACCCGTCGCCGGCTCCCGTTTCCATTCGTCCTTGGCAGCGGCAGCCCCAGCTTCGGACGGGGGTAAATCTGGTTGAGTAGCCCAATAGTAGATATCCCAATCGTTCTCGTCCATGAATTTGTCGTAAGCGGAGAGTTGGGCGCGCGTCATGGTGGGTAGATGGGCGGCGGCGAAAGTAGAAAGCAGAAGATCGGATTCAAGGATTCCACGTTTACGAGATTGGTCTATAAGGTGACGAGGAATGATTTCTTTGTTAGCATGGGATACTTGTGTAAAGGCCTTATGTAGGCACGGAGAGATGTAGTTGTGAATAAAAAAAGAGAGAGAAAAAAAAGGATGGTGGTCTTACAGAGTAGACGGGCGCGCATTGTATCGTCAGTCTCGCCGGTACGTCGGAGCGGCTCGATTCTGAGTTCGGCGCCTTCTAGCTCACCAACTTGAAGTTCGCGCGAGGCATCCGACGGTAACCGCACCGCGGATGTCGTGGTGAGGCTTCGGACGGCTATAGTTCGTCTCGGTAGCATGGCAGCTAGGAGGTTGCGCGGTGCAGCGATTCTTGACCGGAATAGAGATGTCATCTTGAAGTGCTTTATTTCTTAGATCGGTCCGTTCTTGTATATATTGGTTTTTATGACGTAGTGGTTTTTTTCTTCTTCTTTTCTTTGGAATATGAAGGATAGTTGTATAAGATGGGGGGAAAAATTAAGCTGGGGCTGTCTTGAGGATGGAGAAGCTGTCAAAAGATCGCTTTTGTTCGAAGAAGGCGGATTTTGCTTATTTTTACGGGCCCTGCTTTGTACTTTTTTTTCTTTTCTTTTCAAAGGCTTGTGACGCCAGTTTCCGGACCGGTGCGGCAATAAATGAACAAACAAACAAAGTCAAGGACAAAGATGTTTCAAAAGGTATTTAGTATGATTTATACACACACTCCAAGATCAATCCTATTATGCAATATTTCTTTGTTCTACGGTGTATATATCGTAGCACGTATTCTATTGTCTTATCAAACATTACATACATTTAACCTAGACTGTTGCCAGCTACGGATCGCTTTCATATGACTACTAATTTATACTTGGGACATGCTTTATAATGATCGGAACTACATGTTTGAATCTCGTGTAAAATAATCTCATTGTTCTCATCGACACACTAACGACGATGGAAATATATTCACCTACAGACACTAAGAAATGGCAAGAAACATATCATGCTCTGATAGTCATAATCTATGAATTGCTGAATAAAGACACGCCCAATTCTCAACCTTCCTATTAACCTCTTCCATATAGTACAACTTAGATGAGATGCTTCGAGCTATAAGATTGTTAGTAACCGTGATTCTCGTCGTAGATAATCTATTAACATACCGGAAGTAGGCCCGAAGATACAGAATCTGCCATGCCCAAAGACCGACCAGCAGCCAGGTGGTGCCAACGCCGAACCACTTCACGCGGTTATTTGTGCTCTCGTTGGTATCACGTAGCTTTTGTTCACGGGTACGCAGGTAGTCCATTTCAGAGACGATCTCAGCAATCATTTCCTCCATGCGACGCAGGTCGGCCTCGACGGGCTTCAACTTCTCGGTGGCCTGGATAGCAGCCCAGTCTTTAGCATCAGCACCGATATCGATATCAAGCTCAACAGAGCGAGTGGGGTTGTTGACAGCGCCACCTATATCAAATTATCCATGGTTAGTATTTCAGCATATATGGCTTGATACAGAGTCAGGACATACCGGTGAACTTGTTTTCGAAACAGACATCAATGGCAGCATCGGCGTGGGATGTGAAAACAACACGTTGCTCGCCAGCAATATCCTTGGGGCGACCATACTCGTTGCCAAGCTCATCACGAATCTAGAGTACTCTAGTTAGTTGGGTACATACTTTTTACATAGATGTAGGGACGTTCTAGCAGCGCAAGGCCACGAGTTTCAAAGTCCTTCGTGATCATTGGTAACTTACATGCATACCCATGGTCATACCATCGCCCTTGTTACCACCGACAATGGCAGTGACGACAACAAGTTGCTCCTTGCCGACAAAGTTGCGAATACAGCGCTCCTTGGAGTGGCCGGAGTGCGCAGCGACCATGTCAAACTTCAAGGCCGAAGCCGAGGAAGACAGTGCCAGAAAGCTGCAGGCATAGTACAGTAAACTAGATATTCTGGCCATTGCTGTTGTGTATTGGTTATCGAAATGTGATGTTTATCGGGGGACTTCAAGATCGAATGTCGGGAGCTTGACGTTTTTTGGTGGCGTGGCTTCTTCGTAGATGGAGAGCTCGAAGTCTGGGATGTTTATCGATAGATCAGCCAGCGGATTGCAATTTATGGACGGCCAGGGCAACTGGTTAGAAGAGCCCGTGGGATATCGCAGAAAGATAGCGGTAGCAGCGATGGGATAAGCGATCGTGATAACAAAGATTAAGCTGCCTTGTCTAATGGCCTGTTCGGGGTCGGGATCGCGGTTTTTTTATTTTAGCTACAAAAAGCTCCTCCAAAAAGGCTTCAAAAGGCCAGCACCTCCTTCTTAGCTAGTAGCATCATTATCGCCTCCCAAATGGTCTAGGTGGACGAACGCCACAAAGGGTCTTTGATAGTTTGCCGTCGTGCTAGTGTGGCGCCAGATAATAGCTAAGGTGGTGCCCCACTAAAGTGAGTAGCCGTTAGAAGGCGTCTTTTCCAATAATCTTAGTAGACAGTGTTGTTAGTACTGTGCCAACTGTGCGTAGGCAGGATGGACGGTTGGTGAGGGGCGTTTGAAATCGGCGGTAGTGCAGATACAATGGTCGAAAAAGATAGCGAAAGAGACACCCATCGAATCCTTCTCACATGCCTTCACACGAACGAATATGGCTGATAATATGGCTAACGATGCGAATAGCGATAGCGGTAAACAGAATCACCTAGCCAGTCTACATGTTAGTATGTACATGGGGGATACTTGACTGCACTGAAACAGCGGGGGTTTTGGCGGGTGGAAGACGGCGTCGCGCCAAGGCAGCCTGGCCCAACAATGTACCCTCTAGGTATGTAATTTGAGTGACCTCAGTACACAGATATAGTACAAGTACAGTATGCACTGGTCGTAATAAAGTAGCCATTAAAAAGCAGTCTGGGTAGTAGTCAGCACCCTGGGTGTTGGCGGTGCGCTGCAGCAGCAATGAATGAGCGCACGCCACGCACACGCATCTAGAGGCGAAATAGCGGACAGAAAGTGAGCCACTCCCCCCTGGTCCTGTCGTACCGCGTTATGATAGGACAGGAAGAAAAGAAGAAAAAAGGGAGAACAGAAGGAACTGAACTCTGCTACCGGGCGGGATCAGTGCTGCTAGGCCTGGCGTGCGTGCATTGCTGCATTTCCAGTGTGATAAACATGCAACATGCAGTAATAAACAGCGCGTGTGCCCTGCAGCCAATGGGAAAGACGTAAAACACAGAGAGGCCAGCAAAGTAGCAGGGGGTTTGTACAGTTAGCAGCAGCAAGCTCCAAGCCTAGAAAGTGGAACGAATTGGAGAGTCCAGTCGACAAAAAAAAAGACAGGAGCCACCAGAAGCAAAAAGGCAACAAGAGGCCGCAAGCCTTAGAGAAAACCTTTTATCTTAAACCTGTCGTCTATCCACCCTCCCTCCACCACCCACACTCCCATTCCCAGTCTCACCGCTGCAGACACCCTCCTCCAGGTTCCCCGTCCAAGATCTAGTTTAGACACGCCCCAGAATCAATCGCTCTCATCGCCATCGGCGCTGAATGCTTGCTATCGTCATATCATCGGCTCTGTGAAGTGCGGCTTTGTTGTTTCCCGTGCCGTGTTTGCCTAGTTTCCCCTCGACTCGTCGATTGTCGGCGCCTGTCTTGTCTCTCGTCTTCCGACCGACACTGGCGTTCCGACGTTGGGCCATCGCGAAATCAATCCCGCACTGCTCAAACGCCCTGCCCAACGACCAGCGCATCATCGTGTCGCCGTTCCTGGCACGCGTCGTTGCTCCTCTCATTTAGCGCTATATTGTACACGCCTTCAATCATCTCTATCGCCATATATCACCATCTAATCCTAGGTGCCGTTTGCCGTCGTCTATTTCCCCCCCACGGCTCAAGTCCTGTGTCAGCACACCGCCACCGTCGCGTTTAATCGCTCGCTCGCTCATTTATCCATTCGCGACTGCTTCCGAGCCGTCTTCATCTCCACTGCCAGGCTTCCCCGCGCATCTACCGCACCAGCTATTGCCATTTATACCTTACTATTTATCTATCGGTCCTGACGCCATGTCGTACCCAAACTACCCCGGTGCTAATCGCCGGACGACCTACCAGCCGCAGCCTAGTCCGGCTAACAAGCAATCGCCAGGCCCACAACATGTCTCGTCGTCCTACTCGCCGTACCAGTCGCAGACGCCTTATGGCACCCAGCCGTTCTATAGTCCTATGACTAGCGGCGTTCCGGCTGCCAATCACCGGCCCAGTCCTGTCCACGCACCCAATTCCGGCGTTTCCAACAGGTCTCGTCCTACCGGTCGCGCTCAGCTTACTAACTCTCCTTCACTCCACTCCGCCCAAACAATGGGAAATCAGGGTCTCGGAGGCTCGTATATGACAAGCACTCTGCATCAGCAGGGTCTTGGTCCTTCAGGACTTGGTCAACCTAATATGAGCCAACAGAGTCTTTCACAGTCATATGGACAGCCAAGTATCAGTCAGTCTGGCATGGGCCAGCAAAGTCTAGGTGGCGCATCTCTCAGCGGACATCAGCTACCTCACCAGTCGATGGGACACCAGCCTATCACCCAGTCTGTTCAGCATGATACTCTGCTCTCACACCAAGCTCACAGTGCTCACCAGCCACACCAAAGTCACCAGTCACTTGCCACTCAGCATCAGTCAACACACCAACCTCAACAGCTTCACCAACAGCAGATGCACCAGATCTCTGGTACCCGCCAGATGTCTCATGCTGGTCATAGTACACATCAGCAGGCTCATCAAAGCCCTCTGGCTCATTCTACCCACCATTCACAGCAGTCTCAGCAATCTCTGACTGGCCAGCACGGTCATTCCACTCACCAGGCCCATCAGGCCCAAGCTATGCAGCCTTCTCAGTCGCAGTCCCAGCCGCATCACTCTCAACTGCAAGCCCAGGCTCAACAGCAAGCTCAGCAACAAGCCCAACAACAACAACAGCAAGCTGCTGCTCAGGCTCAAGCCCAGGCTCAGGCTCAGGCACAAGCCCAGGCTCAGGCTCAAGCTCAAGCTCAAGCACAAGCTCAAGCAGCTAAAGCAAAGGCTCAGGCTCAGGCTCAAGCCCAGGCTCAGCAGCAAGCTCAACAGCAAGCTCAACAGCAAGCCGCTGCTCAAGCTGCTGCTCAAGCTCAAGCTGCCCAGGCACAGGCTGCTGCTCAAGCTCAAGCGCAAGCGCAAGCCCAGGCACAGGCTCAAGCTCAAGCCCAGGCTCAGGCACAACAGCAAGCCCAGGCACAACAGCAAGCTGCTGCTCAGGCTCAAGCACAAGCTGCTGCTCAGGCTCAAGCCCAGGCGCAAGCGCAAGCCCAGGCTCAACAACAACAACAACAACAACAGCAGCAGCAGCAGCAAGCTCAACAGCAAGCCCAGCAGCAAGCCCAACAACAGGCTATCCAACAGGCACAGCAAGCACAGCAAGCACAGCAGCAACAAAAAGCTCAGGCTCATCAACAGGCACAAATTCAACAACAACAGCAGCATCACTCCCAGCAGTCTTCGCAGCATCAAACTCCTGTTATCCCTCATGCAGCACCTATTTCCAAGGCGAAGAATGACCGGGTTTCTCAGAAGGGTACTGTTACTGAACCGGTAGAGACAACAGAAGCGTCAGCTGCTGCTGAGACCAGCGAGTCGAATGCTGCTATCACTACCGACGATGCTACTAACAAAACTGAAGATCAGACGCCTTATATGCCCCCAGAACCCATGGGCCCTCTCATGTCTCCTCCCCCGGAAGGTGGTTCCTATCCAACCTTGGAGGCGGTTCACAAGAGTGTGCTTGCGTATTGTACATCGGTCGGCTATGCTATCGTTATTGGCCGGTCCAAAAAGACCGTCCCTGGTCTCAAGAAGGTTCTCTTTGTGTGCGATAGAGCTGGAAAGCCACCAACACGCGTCGCAGCCGAGCAGCGCAAGCGTAAGACTACGTCGCGGAAATGTGATTGTCCGTTTGGATTCTTTGCTATCGAGCAAAGAACTCAATGGACAATACGTTACCGTCCAGACCGAACACACTTGACGCACAACCATGCCCCAAGTGAAAGCCCATCTCACCATCCTGCTGCTCGTAAACTCGATAGTAAGATGGTGGCAGCAGTCAAAAATCTAAAAGAAAATGGTTCGACATCCCCCAAACAAGTTTCTTCAAATATCGGACAGTCAGCTAATACCTCTCCAGGCGTTGGCGTCAGTCAGACACTTGAGATCCTTCATACGGATAATCCACATGTGCCTCTACTACCACGTGATATCTACAATGCGCGTGCAGCCATAGCCCGAAATCCCCAAAAGGTTGAAACGGGCCTGGCGGAAAACCGAGCTGCTATCTACAGCAAGCCAGGTATGTCCACAGAGGACCGCATTAAGGCTGATCTCAGAGTCGAACTGGCGGATGCAAAAGAAGAACTCGAGAAGCTCAAGGCAGATAGCCAAAAGGAGATTGAAAGTTTGCGTGCATCGATCAAAGAAAAGGACAAGATGATCTCCAAGTTTGAAATGTTCATTGACTTGTGTAACCACCGAGTTACACTTCGTATGGACGAAGGTCAATCAGGCCAACCAGGCACTAGCACTGATAAGTAGAGAGACGGATCATAAAGTCCGAGAATCTTTTGTTTTGTTTCCTTGTTTTTCTTGCTTTTTTTTATCACTTGGTGGGTATATTTTTATCTTCTTCCCTGTCGTTCCTATAGGATATCGATTCACGAACGGTGTCCGGAGTACTTTGTCGAGCAGCTCTACTCTAGTTCCAGAGCTCTCCTTTTTTCTTGTTTTCTTCATCGGTTACTTATTCTTGGTTCATCTTGCATGCAAGCGGCTTTATTTGTGTGCTTTGATTTTTTTATACTTTTTTTTCTGTTCTTTTTCGGAGAGAGTCTAGCCGGTGTCGGTTTCTTCATTCTACCGGCGTGGGCTCGGTCATATCTATCTCTATCCTATAAAGGGAGCTGATTTAGTATGATGCGTGGTTTATGAATCCCATCAAAACGTCTGGACGGGATTTGTTCATATATCTTTGTTTCTCCTTTTGTCTCTTACATTTTTTCTTCCTCTACTTCGATATATGGGTTGAAGATGAGGCATATGATAGCATGTTTTCTGTCAATCCTCGCATCTGCTTGATATTCTTGCTTATTCTTGTCTTCCGCTTCCTATATCTTGATCTACCTATTGTTGATTTTCACTAGCTCCCTTTTCCTGTCCACCCTTTTTTCTGTGCTCATATATTACATTTAGGGGAGAACACGGTTTATGCTATAATGGTCATTCATCGTCTCTATCGTCTAGTAACTGGATTTTGCGGTTTATTTTCTTTCCTTTTTTGGGGTTTTATTTCCTGATTTCCAATGTTTTGTAGCGCTTTTATCCGCTTTATCAGATTCTCGTATGTTGTATTTTGATATATCCTTTTTTTTCTTCCCTACCTATGTATTTTCGTCCAGCATATAATCGTCATCACTTTTACTACTCATGACATGACAAAGTTGAACGTATTCCTTTTAGTATCGTGTATGCATCAGAATCAGAAAGTTTCTTTACGGAGGGCGTGAGTCTAACTTTCTAAGTCAAAAGTTCCGGCCCGGACACTATATATCTGCATTATAGATCTTGTATTTTATATGCAAGAAAGTCAAGAATCAATAGTGACACAGATAGGTGAAAGATGCCTTTTTTTTCTTTGCATTAACTAAGAATGCGGGATGAAGATTTTGACAACAAGGAGGGGTGTGTATGTTAAAAAGTAGAAGGTTGACTAAGGGTGGTGATGGTTCTTTTTTTTTTTCGATGGACGGTAGTGGTAATAAGATTTTCGAGTTAAGAAAACAGAAATAAATGATAAAAAGGAATGTCTGTGGCTCCCGATGCAGGGTGGCTTTTATTCCTGTTTTTTTAGGCGGAAATAAACAAAATCAGGTTGACAATTGAGCATATCTGTAAGGTTGCCATCGTATTAAAGTTAGAAGGCTTTTGCCTGCAGATTTGCACAGCTAATTGAAGGGGTGGAAACAGAGAAAAAGAAATCAGATGAAAGACACAAGGGAAGGGGGTAAGAAGGGCCCTGAATAACTTGCTGTTCGTGGATCATCTACTACTATATCATCTTTATTTTTTTTTTTTTTTTTTTTTTGGGTACACCCCTTAGGCTTACCTGTCCTCTTTCAGAGACTAGAGATTAAGAACCCCCATTTATTCTTTTCTTTTTCCTTGATGATTGGACTTCTAGGATTTGGAAGCTTTTTCAATGGACCAAATAATGAGGAATGGAAGGGCTCTACCAGAATTTCAGTCTGGATATCCAGCCCACAATGACAACTGTATATAGTATAATATATAAACACTTTCTTGGGCTTCAACTAGGGCTCGCCATGTTCACGATGGTCAAACCCAGTCATAAACATGGAGTTTCAGTTCATGGGAAAGTGACATAGCCGTAGACAGTCGTTGTGCTGACATCCCAGAAACAAAATACATGTACCAGACTATATGAAGAAATAAAGTAGATACAACCAGCAAGACTATCAAGTATGGACGAGGGGTCTAGATACAGGCTAGTTCATATCTCCAGTTATATACAAAAAGTAACTATCAAAGAAGACGGAAAGGAAAGGGGGGGTGCAGGGTTGGGATGGGTAATAGTTTCTACCTAGTGCTAAATTAGTATGAAGAAACGGTTAGGTGAAAATGAGATTGATTTAACACTCGAAAGACATTACATACATACATATATGTAGCTGAATTCACGTTTTTTTTTTTTGCTTAATATTATGGCGCCACGGGGCAAACAAATTAAAGCATGGCTTTTCCCGGTCAGTCAAAGTTTTCTCTTTTTCTCGTCATCTCTCCTAAGAATACTTCATTGTATCACAGACTAGGTCCAAACGAGTAAAGAACACTTTGCTTAAACTAGACTTTGAGCAAGGGCGTGGTAAAGCAGGCCTGGGGTTGAAACCTTTGCCTGTAGGGCGTATAGTTTACGTTGGCTTTATTTTCAGACTCACCAGCTGCTTTGATACATAGTTAGGGCTAGACTGGAGAATCTACTAACTATACAGATACTATATAGTAGGCGTATATATTATACTAGACAGCAAACATAATTCATAGAGGAAAGGCACGAAGAAATATACACTACTTATAACTAGACGGAAGGGGGTGTGGTGTGGTATGATAAACACACTTTACCTGATTTACTATATGTCTTTTTTTCTCTTCATCTCAAAACGCAACTTGCCTCTCCTTCAGTTCCTGAAGATTTGTTGGCCACGACTAGATATATAATGATTTTTTTCTCTTCTGATATCATCCTGTGCTAAAACACGCCCCTCTATCTCACGGTTTATCACATATTCCACTCTCGCAGGATCCAGGCTTAGGTAATCTATATATAATTTTGAGGTGTGTTTTTTCTTCTACACATCTTTGTTTTCAGCGTCATGCAGGTAGCCTACTGATAGGGATATGTGCAAACATCCGAGATATCCTTTCTTTCTTTTTGTTTGTTGGTTTACGCTGCAGCAAGACAGCAAAAGGAACCAAAAGATGGAGATAGGAATCAAAAATAACGCAAAAAGTGTAGATAGAGAAGGAAATGTCTGTGCTTGATGGGCGTGGATGTTCATACAGATATGCAAGCAAGTCGGGAAGTTGGGCTCGCTGGACTCTGTGCTTCCTCTCTCCCCTGTAGGATGATCGTTTTGACGGCTTTCTGTTTGACATTGACAACGAAAAGGAATAATAGACAAACTAATATGCATATGAAATGCCATCCTCAAGGAGGTTTGAAAAGTGTGACTAAGAACGCTACCAGAAATATAATCACTCCTTCATCCATAATCATACTGTCAAACCACTCATATTTAGACCCTTAACTGCTGGATATAACGATTTGTGGCGTTATATATGCTCTGTAACAAGCCCTACGGAGTTTGAGACATAGTAGATGTATTACGTATGTGGGAAAGTATTTGTTATACAGAGTAGGCAACATTTGTCAGTTATTAGTATAAAGTTCGTGCAATACCGATCAATTAGCCTGATGTGTAAAAAATGATAGCATGGGATTCGGATAGTTCACAGAGAATTGACACAGGAGTGTAGATTTTCAAGGAAGATCACTCAAATAAAGATAGATATTGGACGAGAAGATATGTCGGGAATGAAGGTATGCAAATCGACGGGAGTGTCGATGGATTGATTTGGTCGAAACTTGCGGGAAACCAAGTCAAGTGCTTGTTTGGGCTAACTCCGCTATGGAATTATCTGTATCTAGCTAGTCATTCAGGGTCAAGAGTCGTGATTTATAGAGTTGCATACAGATAGGTGTATGGATGGAATACTATTGGACATAACAATGCCATTCACTAGAATGAAGGGATAGAGACAACAATATGCCAACTTTGATGGCGGTCTCTTGTCCCGGAGCTGAACTAGCGACTTGAACAGGCAGGGTAGAGAACAACATGCTACTTGTATACTATAGAGGTGGCCCGTCCTGAAGGGAGCACGAGCTTCCTGCGAGGTTAAAGCTTGCTCAAAAGCTTGCTCAAAAGCTTGCTTTCCACATGTCTTATCCGAGAATGTGTTTTTTACGGGATGAACGGGTTCGACACAGCTGTAGTTGTACACACAAAACAAGGCCATTTATATCTCTATTGTGAGGACTGTAGACGGTTAGCTGGGGAATATTTCTGTTCCTTGTTTTCTTGTTTTGGTTCCACTGTTTGGGTGCTGGTTTGGCTTGACCGCCAGCCAACAAACCATTTTGGCCCCACCAAAACAGGAAAAAAAACAAGAGGGTCCAGAAAAAGGAGAGTGATATGGCATAGTGCCTAGTCAGTTAATGCAAAGAAAATACTTGTAGCAGAATAATGCAAGCATGGCCTTCGCAATCAACCAAGGTCTAGTGCTTGGTTGGTGGTTTGCTGATCTTTGATCTTTGATTGCTGCTTGCCTGTTTGCTGCAGGCTGTATTATTGCATGCTGCAAGTGGGCATCGGATGTATCTCTGCAAGGCTGAATACATATAGACATTATTGAGGGTGTCAAGAAATGTTGGCTGCAAGGCAAGGTAACAGTATATACATATATGTATTGTATGCATAAGAGGCTCGTATATCTGTAGATGTTAGGCTATGATATAATGTAGTTGTAATGCAAGAAAACAATGATCCAGACCTTCAATGTAGCAATATGCAGCTAAGGCGCATGGTTAGCAATAGCAATAGCGTGTGTGATATGTTTTTCTTGCTTCAAATGTGGCCTGGCCTGCTAGGCCCCTGTCCTGTTTGGCCTAGCTAGCACCAGCAATCAGCAAAAAGCAGGCATCCCACCATTATTTTCAACACTGGCAGAGCAACCAGCAGCTAAAACACAGCTTTTCTTCTGGTCTCTGTCTGTTTGAGTCTAAATCGACGATCTCCTGGGGTTAATGTGCGTTCTGTCAACATTGGTTCTCCTCCTCTTCATCATCTTCTTTTCAAACCCAACTCCAATCACTGCACGAATCGAGCTGGCGTCTTGATTTTCCGCTGTCGTTTCGTTCTCATTGCCCTTTTTGTTCGCTACTTGATTACTGGCAGAATTGCATCTACACTACCCCTTTAATTGATGCTGTGCTGCTGTCCCAGAGCAAGCTTTGACTAGCTACTTGATTGCCATATAGAGCCATACGATTAGCCTTATCACCAGGCCATAAACCATCCTAGATTGTCCGTCTGAGGAAAAAAATACATATATATCTCGGAAACACCGTCCTTCTCCGAGAGGTCGAGCCGACCTCGAGGCTATCCCACCACCTTATAGCGAGTCCGTGATCTTGGCAGATATCCCGTCTTTGCTGTTGCGCCCACGCTCCCATCCCCCGCCATAGCCACCCGCCATGGAGGTTTCGCCCTCCCCGCAGAGCCCCGGCGTCAATGGGGCATCGAACTCGACATTTGGCGCCATTGACCCGGCCCACCTAGTCAAGCATCTAGTAGCTGTAGCTGAGGCCAACCTAAGCGCTTCGAGAGATGAGCTTGAGAGCCCCGGCAGCTTGTTGCACCCCACTAAACTGCAAGATACAACCTCCAGAGTCGCGCGTTTTGCTGCCGATGGACAGCAAATACTGTATATACAAAAGGACTTGGTTCCCTCGACTGGCATGGAAGATGTCAGCGAAGAGCCTGGTAAGTTCTCCATGGCCTCCTTCCTTGCCTACTGTTGTCATTATACACCTGCTAACCAACCCTTGATATCTGTGTGACAATGTAGTCCCCGTACAATACAAGTACATACTTGTGAATGATATCTCATCACAGCCCACCACTGTTTCTATCTTGTCGATCATGAAGAAGCCTATGGCTATCGACCCAAACCTGCCATTTTCTTCACAAATATACTTCCTTAATATACCCGGCCCCGCCACTCTCAACGCTACCGGTGGTGAGCAAGGCCCCTCGACTTCTCCCTATGAGATCTTGCATACAATTATCCACAACGCTTTGGTACCATATTTTGATGCGAACACCAAAGTAAGCACATCTACTGGCTCGCGTGGCCGTGCTGATATCGACTCAAAGACCGGTATTCCTGTGACCAAGAAGCGTTGGAACGATCTCGAGCTCAGTCTTCTCCATCTCCAACAAAATGTCGAGATCCCCGAAGTCTCTTTGCCGTTCCATCCCGTAGTCCAGGCTGCGCTGGAGGAGGCCGAGAAACGCCATGGAAAGCCTTCTATTGAACTGATTGATAGCGAGAACATCGCCGACAGTACCTTTCTCAACAATCTTCAGGCCAACGTCAACAACTGGATCAAGGCCATCCAGGTTGTCACCAAGATGACTAAGGATCCATCCTCAACCTCCGGCCAAGAGTTCAAGTTTACTGCCAGCCAAGAAGTCAACTTCTGGCTATCTATGGAATCTGCCCTTGAGGGTATCGAAGGCCAGCTGCGTAGCGAAGGTGTCGTCTTGACTCTCGAGATTCTTAAGAATGCCAAGCGTTTTCAGGCTACTGTCAGTTTCACAGCTGACACTGGTCTTAAGGAGGCAATGGATAAGGTGCAAAAGTACAACCAACTGATGCGCGACTTCCCTCTTGACGAACTCTTATCTGCCACTTCGCTAGCCAAGGCGCAGGATGCCATCGTTCAGATCTTTAACCATCTCAACAAAAAACTCAGAATCTGCCCTTACCCCATTAGAAGAGCTCTTCCTTTGGTCGAGGCTATCTCCGGAGATCTAGATGAAGTACTACACCGCCTCCTTCCTGGCACTGAGCTTGTTGACCTTGACTATTCCGAGTTCAAGAATGTCATGAAGTCTTGCGATGATATCTTCCGTACATGGGAAGAGAGCATTAAAGAGTTCACCAACGTTGCTCGTGAAGTTACTCGCCGTCGTAACGAAAAGTTCATTCCTATCAAGGTCACTAAGAAGCACTCCCAGCTAGAGGACCGTCTTAAGTATGTTAGTAACTTCCGCGATAACCATGAGCAGCTTCAGCGCACAATTGTCAACGTTTTGGGCCCCAAAGCTACTGTAAACGGTACCACGGAATCTGGCCCTAATGGCACCATTGTTATGGAGGAAATGGGCGATGTCGATGCCGTCGAGGAAGTCAAGCAAGCTTGGGAAGCCCTGCGTAACGTTGATTTACTTGATGTGACCCCTCAGGGAACTGAGCGCTGGACCAAAGCCGAGGAGATCTACAGTGGAAGAACTGCCCGCGTGGAAAACTCTATCATCTCTCGCCTGCGTGACCGTCTAGGTACCGCAAAGAACGCCAATGAGATGTTCCGCGTCTTCTCCAAGTTCAATGCTCTCTTTGTCCGCCCCAAGATTCGTGGCGCTATCGCCGAGTACCAGAACCAGCTTATGGAACACGTGAAGCAGGCTATCAACGGCTTACATGAGCGTTTCAAGCAGCAATATGGCCACTCTGAAGCCCACGCCATGGCCCAACTACGTGATCTACCCCCCGTCTCTGGCGCTATCATCTGGGCCCGCCAAATCGAGTATCAACTAGACGGCTATATGAAAAAGGTTGAGGATGTCCTCGGTGCTGAATGGGCTATCCATGCTGAAGGACAGAAGCTTCTTATGGAGAGTAATCTGTTCCGCAAGAAGTTGGATACTGCTCCTATCTACCAAGCCTGGTTGGGCGAGGTCCAACGTCGCAAGATCTCGATCTCCGGTCTGCTGTTCGAAATCTCACGTGTGAGAGCGTCGAATACTCTTGAACTTAGTGTCAACTTCGACCGCCAAATCATCACACTATTCAAAGAGACACGCAACCTGACGTGGCAAAACTACACCATCCCCCATGCCGTCAGCAACGTCTCTAAGGATGCCAAGCGTGTTTACCCATATGCCGTTAGCTTGATGGAATCGGTTCGTACCTTTGCCCAGACTGTTAACCAGATCCAGCAGATGGGTGAAGAGTCTGTCCTACTCCATGGTTACCGCAACGATACCTTTGGCTTGATCAAGAAGGGTGTCCCGCTCAAGTGGGAGTCTTTTGTCAGCTCTCACGAACTCTTCCTCCAAAACCGTACTGCTGCTCAATCTCTGAGCGAGTTTGGCTTCTCCAAGAGCTCAGAGAGTCGTCATGGCCTCTTCATCCGCGAATTTGCTGCCTCGATCTCGCTGTTACAAACAAAAACTGTTTCTTTGGTGGCGATTAACTCTAACATCGAGAAGGCTCTTGTTGAACTCGGTACTTGCCAATACGATGGAGCCGCCTTCGCTTCCAAACTGGAGATTATCCAGGCCGCCGTTGATCAGCTCAACCTGGAGCAATACGTCAACTTGCACTTCTGGGTTGAGGGCCTGAACCAGCGCATCAAGGGTGTTTTACTGGGCCGTCTACAACAAGCTATCATCGCTTGGATCCAGGCTTTCGAGGACGAATACCATGATGATGGCCGCCGCAAGCAAAGCCACGAGGTTGACGAAGCTGCAAAGCAAAATAGCCCCGTCATGAAACACCTCATTTACGAACTTGTCATGAGAAATCAAGTCATCTATCTGGATCCCCCACTAGAGCATGCTCGTGCTAGCTGGTATCTTCACCTCCAAGAATGGCTCGGCGTAGTTTGCAACCTGCCTAAGATTCAGGCTACTCGCTATCAAATGAGCCTTAGCACTGTGCGCCAGGAAGAAGCCCGCTTTGAAGACTTGCCCCAGGACTGTACCGATCTTCTGATCCGCGTCTACCTTGCCATCGAGAAGAAACTCAAGGAAATCGGCGCATATGTCGACAAATGGCTCCAGTTCCAGCCTCTGTGGGATCTCCAGGCTGAGAAGGTGTACGAAGCTATTGGCGAGAAGCTTTCTAACTGGCTACAGACTCTCCAGGACATTCGTAAGAACCGTCAAACCTTCGATACTCTGGAGGTCAGCCGTTCGTTTGGCCACGTTACGATCGATTACGACCAAGTTCAGCGCCGCGTCAACACCAAGTACGATCAGTGGCAAGAAGATATCTTGATCAAGTTTGGTATTCGTCTAGGTAACCACATGCGTGAGGTATACGCCGAGATGGAGAAGATTCGCAAGAGCCTCGAGTCGCAAGGCATGAACTTCTCATCGACCGCCGAAGCCGTCAAGTTCATCACTGCAGTGCAAAGCTGCAAGAAGAGTGTACGGACCTGGGCTCCGGATATCGACCTGTTCCGCCAGGGCCAGTCTACTTTGGTGCGTCAGCGCTATCAGTTCTCAAATGACTGGCTCGACATTGCCCAGATTGATAGTGAATGGGCTTCGTTGAACGAGATCCTGGAGAAGAAGGCCAAGACGGTCCAGGACCAGACCGATGCTCTGCGCTCGAAGATTATCACCGAAGATAAGCTGGTCAATGATCGCATCATGGAGATCTCCAATCAGTGGAACGACGAGAAGCCTGTTTCTGGTAACATCCACCCCGAGAAGGCTTCTGCTACTTTGACCTCGTTCCAGTCCCGTATCTCTCAGTTGCAAGAACAGTTCGAGATGGTTTCTCGTGCCAAGGAGGCTTTGGATCTTCCTGCTAGTCCCGATGCTGCGCTTTCTGCTATTCTGGAAGAGGTCCAAGACTTCCAGTCTGTGTGGGCGAACCTGTCTACTATTTGGAGCTCCCTTAACGAGACTCGCGAGACTCTGTGGACAGCCGTACAACCTCGCAAGATACGTACCAAGATCGACGAGCTCATCAAGAGTACCAAGGAGATGCCAGCCCGTATGCGCCAATACGCCGCCTTTGAGCACGTCCAGACCATCCTCAAGGGTCTGCTAAAGGTCAATTCGCTATTGGGTGACCTGAAGTCGGATGCCATTCGTGACCGTCACTGGACTAAGATCTACAAGCAGATCAAGCCCGGCAAGCGTTACTCCCCTGTTTCTATGACTCTGGGTGATGTCTGGGATCTCAACCTTGTTGCTACAGAGATCATCGTCAAAGACATCATCGCCCAAGCCCAGGGTGAAATGGCTCTGGAAGAGTTCCTCAAGCAAGTTCGTGAGACATGGTCCAACTACGCCCTCGACCTGGTCAACTACCAGACCAAGTGCCGCCTTATCCGTGGTTGGGATGATCTGTTCGCCAAGTGCAGTGAAAACCTCAACTCTCTGCAGGCCATGAAGCATTCGCCATACTACAAGGAATTTGAAGAAGAGGCCTCTGGTTGGGAAGACAAGCTCAACCGTGTCCATGTCCTCTTTGACGTCTGGATTGATGTACAGCGCCAATGGATTTACTTGGAGGGTGTCTTCACCGGCAACGCCGATATCAAGCACCTGCTTCCCATCGAGTCTGGTCGGTTCCAGAACATCAACAGTGAGTTCCTGTCCGTGATGAAGCGTGTCTACAAGCAGCCTTATGTTCTCGAGGTTCTTGTCATCCCCAATGTTCAGAAGTCACTGGAGCGTCTGGCTGAGCTCCTCAACAAGATCCAGAAGGCTCTTGGTGAGTACCTGGAAAAGGAGCGTGTTTCGTTCCCCCGTTTCTACTTTGTCGGTGACGAAGATCTGCTGGAGATGATTGGTAACAGCAATGATACTATCCGTATTGCCAAGCACTTCAAGAAGATGTTTGCCGGTATCTCTGGCCTAGTTTTAGATGATAACTCGATTATTTCCGGCTTCACCTCCAAGGAGGGCGAAGTTGTCAAGCTCAAGAAGGAGATCTCACTCGCTAAGACGCCGAAGATCAACGATTGGCTGCAACTTCTCGAGTACGGTATGAAGGCTACCCTTGCCGAGCTTCTAGCCGAGGCCTACGATATCTACATGCCACTTTTCGAGGCCGAGCAGCTTGATAGCGAGGCTCTGAACCAGTACATCGAGACCTTCCCTTCGCAGATTGGCGTCATTGGTACGCAGTCCGTATGGACCTCGGTCGTTGAAAAGGCCCTTGCTGCTGGCGGTAGTGCTCTTCCTAAGCTCTTTGAGCGCGAGGTTGAGATCCTGCGTCACCTTGCTAACACTGTTCTTGGCGATCTTGAGCCTATCATGCGCAAGAAATGCGAACAGCTGATTACCGAGTGTGTCCACCAGCGCGATGCCATCGAAAAGATGATCAAGGAGGGTGCTAACAGCGAGAAGCACCACCTGTGGTTGCTGCAGATGCGCTTCGTATACACTGCCCAGGGCGAGTTTCCACAGCGGCTGAAGGTCAAGATGGCCAATGCTTCGCTGAGCTACGGCTTCGAGTATCTTGGTGTGCCTGATCGTCTGGTCCGTACACCTCTTACCGACCGCTGTTTCGGAACCCTTACCCAGGCGCTATGCCAGCAACTTGGTGGTTCGCCCTACGGTCCAGCCGGTACCGGAAAGACCGAGTCCGTCAAGGCTCTGGGTCTGCAGCTGGGCCGCTTTACGCTGGTGTTCTGCTGCGACGATACCTTTGATTTCCAGGCCATGGGCCGTATCTTCCTCGGTATCTGTCAAGTCGGTGCTTGGGGTTGTTTCGATGAGTTCAACCGTCTGGAGGAGCGTATCCTGTCTGCTGTTTCACAACAGATTCAGAACATCCAGCTGGGTCTCAAGCAGGGCGTCACCGACGACAAAGCACAGATCGAACTGGTGGGTCGCCAGCTGCATGTTAATGCCAACACTGGCATCTTCATCACGATGAACCCTGGCTATGCCGGCCGTTCCAACCTGCCCGACAACTTGAAGAAGCTGTTCCGTAGTGTGGCCATGTCGAAGCCCGATAAAGAGCTGATTGCCGAGGTCATGTTGTACTCACAGGGTTTCAACCAGGCTAAGTCCCTATCGAAGCAAACTGTGCCGTTCTTTGACCAGTGCGCTGCAAAGCTCTCGAAGCAAGCCCACTACGATTTTGGCCTACGTGCGCTCAAGAGTGTCCTGGTTAGCTCAGGTGGCTTAAAGCGCGCCCGTCTCCTTGCTCGCGAGGTTCCCGAAGAGCTGACAGAAACGTTTGAGCCGGAGATTATCGTCCAGAGTGTGCGCGAGACTATTGCACCCAAGCTGATCAAGGACGATGTCGAGATTATGGCTGACATCGAGGCGGTCTGCTTCCCCGGTATCAACTATGTACCGGCCAACCTCGACAAGCTGGAGACTGCCATCCGTACGCTCGCCAAGGAACGCAACCTTGTTGTGACAGACTCGTGGATGGTCAAGATCCTGCAGCTGTACCAGATCCACAACATCCACCATGGTGTGATGATGGTTGGTAACTCTGGTAGCGGGAAGTCTGCTGCCTGGAAGCTTCTCTTGGACGCTCTGCAAAAGGTCGAGGGCGTCGAAGGTCTCTCGCATATCATCGACTCCAAGGTTATGTCCAAGGAGGCCCTATACGGCAATCTTGACTCGACTACGCGTGAATGGACTGACGGTCTATTTACCAGCATTCTACGCAAGATTGTCGACAACCTGAGAGGCGAGGACTCCAAGCGCCACTGGATTGTCTTCGACGGCGATGTCGACCCTGAGTGGGTTGAAAACTTGAACAGTGTGCTCGATGACAACAAGCTTCTAACGCTGCCCAATGGTGAGCGTCTCAGTCTGCCGCCGAATGTGCGCATCATGTTCGAGGTTGAGACACTCAAGTATGCTACTCTGGCTACTGTGTCTCGTTGCGGTATGGTGTGGTTTAGCGAGGACATTGTGTCTCCCGGTATGCTGGTTACTCACTATCTCGATGGCGTGCGGTCTGTGGCCTTTGAAGACCTCGACGAAGACGTTGTTGGCACTGGCCAGAACGCGGCTAAGACTCTGGCAACGCAAAGCCAGGTGGCCGACCTCCTGCAAGGCTACCTGACCTCGGGAGACTTCATCCACCACGCTCTCAAAGAGGCCGAGACGGGCGGTTACCGCCATATCATGGACTTCACGGTCGCGCGTGTTCTGACTACTCTGTTCTCGCTATTGAACAAGACTGTGCGTGACATCATCGAGTACAACGGACATCACTCGGATTTCCCCATGGAGGACGAGCAGATGGAAGGCTTTGTTTCCAAGAAGCTGTTGCTCGCGCTGGTTTGGTCGTTCACGGGTGACTGCCCACTGCTGGACCGCAAGGCGTTTGGTGACAAGCTTACCAGCTTTGCTGACTTTGGAGACGCACCGCTGGACGGCAGCAGCTCTTTGATCGACTACGATGTGAGCCTGCCCCAGGCCGAGTGGACGCCGTGGCAACAACAGGTGCCGACGATCGAAGTCAATACACACTCTATCACGCAGACGGACGTTGTCATCCCAACTCTGGACACTATTAGACACGAAGACGTGCTGTACTCGTGGCTGGCTGACCATAAGCCGCTTCTTCTGTGCGGTCCTCCCGGTTCGGGTAAGACGATGACGCTCTTCAGTGCTCTGCGCAAGTTGCCCAACATGGAGGTCGTCGGCCTCAACTTCTCGAGCGCCACGACTCCGGATCTGCTGATCAAGACGTTCGAGCAGCATTGCGAGTACAAGAAGACGCTCAGCGGTGTTCTGCTGTCGCCCCGGCAAATTGGGCGCTGGCTGGTCGTCTTCTGCGACGAAATTAACCTGCCGGCACCGGACAAGTACGGCACTCAGCGGGCCATTACGTTCCTGCGCCAGATGGTGGAACAGAACGGTTTCTGGCGCACTTCGGACAAGTCTTGGGTCACTCTAGATCGCATCCAGTTTGTTGGAGCCTGTAACCCGCCGACAGATTCCGGACGTACCCCTCTGGGCGATCGTTTCCTACGTCATGCTCCGCTGGTCATGGTCGATTACCCTGGCGAGCTGTCGCTGGTGCAGATCTACGGTACTTTCAGCTCTGCCGTGCTCAAGATGATCCCTATGCTGCGTGGCTATGCCGAGCCCCTGACACAGGCTATGGTGACGTTCTACCTGGAGTCACAGCAGCGGTTCACGCCGCAGATGCAGCCTCACTACGTCTACTCGCCTCGTGAGTTGACACGCTGGGTCCGCGGTATCTACGAGGCCATCCGGCCGCTAGAGACTCTGTCTCTTGAAGGGCTGGTGCGTATCTGGGCCCACGAAGCCCTGCGTCTGTTCCAGGACCGTCTGGTCGGAGAGGACGAGCGCCAGTGGACAGACGAAGCAGTGCACCGCATTGCTACTACGCACTTTGCCAACATGGACGAGGAAAAGGCGCTGGGCGGCCCGATTCTGTTTTCGAACTGGCTGTCCAAGAACTACGTGCCTGTCGACCGCGAGCAACTGCGTGAGTTTGTCAAGGCGCGTCTCAAGACGTTCTGCGAGGAAGAAGTCGACGTGCCGCTGATTCTATTTAACGATGTTCTTGAACACGTGCTTCGCATCGACAGAGTGTTCCGACAGCCCCAGGGACATCTGATCCTGATTGGTGTGTCTGGTAGTGGAAAGACGACTCTATCGCGTTTTGTTGCGTGGATGAACGGTCTCAAGGTGTTCCAGATCAAGGTCCACGGCAAGTACACGTCGGAGGACTTTGACGACGATCTACGCGATGTCCTGCGCCGCTGTGGCTGCAAGGGCGAGAAGATGTGTTTCATCATGGACGAGTCCAACGTTCTGGACTCTGGCTTCCTGGAGCGTATGAACACGCTCCTAGCCAACGCTGAAGTGCCCGGTCTCTTCGAGGGCGACGACTACGCAGCCCTGATGACGGCCTGCAAGGAAGGCGCCCAGAAGCAGAACCTGCATCTCGACTCCCCCGAAGAGCTGCACAAGTGGTTCACGCAGCAGATCGTCAAGAACCTGCACGTGGTCTTCACGATGAACCCTCCAGGCGAAGACGGACTCTCGTCCAAGGCGGCGACGTCCCCTGCGCTGTTCAACCGTTGCGTGCTTAACTGGTTCGGCGACTGGTCTGATCAGGCGCTATTCCAGGTGGGCCACGAGCTGACGACGTCGATCGACCTGGACCTGGCCAACTTTGCGGCACCCGACACGATCCCAGTGGCTTACCGCGGACTACAGCTGCCGCCGTCGCACCGTGAGACGGTCGTCAACAGCATGGTGTACATGCACTACTCGCTGCAGCGCTTCAACGCCCGCCTGCTCAAGCAACAGGGCAAGGTGACGTTCCTGACGCCGCGACACTTCCTCGACTTTGTGGCGCAGTACGTCAAGCTGTACCGCGAGAAGCGCGACGACCTGGAGGAGCAGCAACGCCACCTGAACGCCGGTCTGGAAAAGCTCAAGGACACGGTCGAAAAGGTGCGCGATCTGCGTGTCAGTCTGGCAGACAAGAAGGCGCAACTGGACCGCAAGGGCGCTGAGGCTGACGAGAAGCTGAAGCGCATGCTGGCGGATCAGCAGGAAGCCGAGACACGCAAGACGGCGTCTCTGGAGATCCAGGCGGCGCTCGAGATCCAGGAGGCCGAGGTGGCCACGCGGAGACAGGTGGTACTGGACGACTTGGCACGAGCCGAGCCGGCTGTCGAGGAGGCCAAGGCCAGTGTTAGCAACATCAAGCGTCAGCACCTCACAGAGGTCCGGTCCATGGGTTCGCCCCCCCAGGGTGTACGGTTGGCTCTGGACTCGGTCTGCACGCTGCTGGGCCACCGCGTCAACGACTGGAAGACTGTGCAGTCGATCGTGCGTCGCGACGACTTCATCGCCAGCATCGTCAACTTCAACAACGAGAAGCAGATGACGCGGCCGCTGCGGACCAAGATGCGCAACGACTTCCTGAGCATCCCCGATTTCACTTTCGAGAAGGTCAACCGTGCTTCCAAGGCCTGCGGACCGCTGGTGCAATGGGTCACCGCGCAGGTCAACTACTCGGAGATCCTGGACCGCGTCGGCCCTCTTCGCGAGGAGGTCGGGCAGCTCGAGGAGCAGGCACTGCAGACGAGAGCCGAGGCTCAGGCCGTCATGAACACGATCCAGTCGCTGGAGAGCCGCATCGCGACGTACAAGACCGAGTATGCGGCGCTTATCGCCGAGACCGAGGCTATCAAGGCCGAGATGGGCCGCGTCGAGTTCAAGGTCAACCGCAGTGTCAAGCTGCTCGACAGTCTGGCGTCGGAACGTGAGCGTTGGGACTCTGGCAGCAAGTCGTTCGAGACGCAGATCAGCACCCTCGTCGGTGACGTCCTCGTAGCCGCGGCCTTCCTGGCCTACGGTGGTCTGTACGACCAGACCTTCCGTCGCGCCATGCTGGACGACTGGCTGGGCCAGCTCCACCTGTCTGGCGTCAAGGTCAAGCCGCACAACCCCGTGACCGAGTATCTGTCGACGGCCGACGAGCGCCTGGGCTGGCAGCACAACGCCCTGCCCGTCGACGATCTGTGCACCGAGAACGCCATCATCCTCAAGCGCTTCAACCGCTACCCGCTGATTGTCGACCCCTCTGGCCGCGTCACCGAGTTCCTGCAGCGCGAGTGCAAAGACCGCCGTCTGACGGTCACCTCGTTCCTCGACGACTCGTTCCCCAAGCAGCTTGAGAGTTCGCTGCGTTTCGGCAACCCCATCCTGATCCAGGACGCCGAGTATCTCGACCCCATGCTCAACCACGTGCTCAACAAGGAGTACCAGAGGACCGGCGGTCGTGTGCTCATCCAGCTTGGCCGCCAGCAGATCGATTTCTCGCCTGCCTTCCGCCTGTATCTGTCTACTCGGGATCCCTCAGCCTCCTTCGCGCCCGACATCTGCTCCCGCACTACCTTTGTCAACTTCACCGTCACCCAGAGCTCGCTGCAGACCCAGTCGCTCAACGAAGCCCTCAAGTGCGAGCGGCCCGATGTCGACGAGCGCCGCAGCAACCTCATCAAGCTGCAGGGTGAGTTCAAGATCCACCTGCGCCAGCTCGAGAAGCGTCTGCTCCAGGCTCTCAACGAGTCTCGTGGCAACATTCTCGACGACGACAACGTCATCGAGACCCTCGAGACCCTCAAGACCGAGGCCGCCGACATTTCCGAGAAGATGAAGGCCACGGAGGGCGTCATGGCCGACGTCGATCAGATCACGCGCCAGTACAGCATCATTGCCCGCTCGTGCTCCGCCGTCTTCGCCGTGCTCGAGCAGCTGCACTACCTCAACCACTTCTACCAGTTCTCGCTGCAGTACTTCCTCGATATCTTCCACGGCGTGCTGCACAACAACCCGAACCTCAAGGGTGTGGCCGATCACGACGCCCGTCGCGACATCATCGTCAAGGACCTCTTCGTCAATACCTTCCGCCGCACAGCTCTGGGTCTGCTCCAAAGGGACCGCATCACTCTGGCCATGCTGCTTGCGCAGGCCTCGCCCTACACCCTCGACAAGGCTGTCCTCGACGAGGTCCTCAGCCCTCGTGAGCCGGGCCAGGATCTCAGTGCCGCCTCCGAGGAGTCGCGCGCCGAAGTCATTGCTCGCGCCCAGCGTCTGCCTGTCTTCAAGGACCGTCTAGAGGGCATCCCTGCCGACCAGTGGGAGGCCTTCTTTCTCGAAGAAGAAGCCGAGAACAACGTGCCTGCTGCCCTGCTCACTGCGAAGGACAACGACGCCGACAAGGCCCTTCTCGCTCTGCTGCTGGTCAAGCTGTGCCGCCTCGATCGCTTCGTCCCTGCTGCGCAACGCTTTGCCTCGGCCGTCTTCGGTGCCGGCCTCTTCGACATCGTCGATGACCTCGCCGACACAGTGGCCCAGGTTTCGGCTACTCGTCCTATTTCGCTGGTGTCATCTCTCGGCTTCGATGCTTCCTACAAGGTCGATTCCCTAGTTGCCCGCTCCAACACCAAGTGCACCAACATAGCTATGGGTTCCAACGAGGGTCTGGCTTCGGCCGACAAGGCCATTGCCGGCGCTGCCCAAACGGGCTCTTGGGTCCTAGTCAAGAACGTCCATCTGGCGCCCACCTGGCTACAGAGTCTGGAGAAGCGCATGGAGAGTCTCAACCCCAACGCCAACTTCCGTCTCTTCCTCAGTATGGAGAGCTCACTCAAGATTCCCGTCAACCTACTCCGTGCTTCGCGCGTGCTTATGTACGAGCAGCCGGCCGGTATTAGGGCCAACATGAAGGACTCTATGGCGTCGCTAGCTACTCGTGCCGCAAAGAGCCCGGTCGAGAGAGGCCGCTTGTATCTTTTGGTCTCCTTCTTGCACGCCGTTGTGCAGGAAAGACTACGCTATGCGCCCGTTCTGGGTTGGAAGGCTATGTGGGAGTTCAATGACAGTGATGTAAGTTTTTGCTCCTCTTATCACCCTGCATACTAAGATTACTAACTATATTTTGTTTACTCGCTATAGTATGAATGCTCTGCTTTCATCGTTGATAGCTGGATCGACACTGTCGCTCAGTCACGTACCAACATCGCTCCGCAGAACATCCCATGGCCCATTTTACACTACCTTATCGTGCAGACCTACGGTGGCAAGATCGATGATGAATCGGACTACGAAGTGCTCACCGATCTTGTGCAACGCTTCATGACTCCTGCTGCCTATGAAATCAACCATTGTCTAATCGACACACTAGCAGTGCCCGAGGGCAATGCTGTCAAGGACTTCAACGAATGGATCAATGCTCTACCTGGAAGAGAGCCCCCTACCTACTTGGGTCTACCAGCTAATGCCGAGAAACTACTGCTTGTTGGTCTAGGTAGAGATTTGATTGAAAAGGTACGTAAGGTCACGGATCGGTTGGATGAGAGTGAACAGCTTATGGCTGAGGAGTAAAATGAAAACTTGGAAGGGGGGGAAGTAAGAAGGAATGGTTGCGTGGTCGATGTTGTTGATATCTGGATTTTTTTTCTATTTTCTTTTTTGGTGTATTTTCATCTTTGTATTTCATTTCTACAGTTTTCTTTTGGTTTTTCAATTCTAATTTTATATCATTTTCACACATTTTTCACGTTTCCAATTCTGTTAGTCCAGCAGAGAGCATGTGCAGGTTTGGCTTTTGTTCCCTTTTGGCACAACTAACACCGCCAGTTGCTTGTTTCACCTATGACGTCATGGATGTTATCTTCGATGTAGTCAAGTGTAGAGAAATAGACAGTTCTGTTCCGCTTAGGGTGGTCAGGCTAGTATCAATGAAGTTCGTAGTGTGTATGGAATCTTGCCTGGCGGCCTCCCTATACACGTGGTCTAACGATTGGATGTTAGTCTCCCATAAGACTCATCGATCTACCCCGTTTTATACAGGCTGTTGGGCGAAGCCTGCAATGAGTGCCTTATGGAACTGAGTATTGATGACAGCCTTGTTGTTGTTCCTTTTACCCTTCATATGATATACAAAAAAGGTCACAGCTAAAGATAAGATGGTCATCAATGTGTTATAAATTCTGGCCTCCATCCCTTTCAGTAGCACAACACCTAGTTAAGTACATGTAGTTCTCAAAAAAGAAGGAACCTAATTTATGAAACAATGTTTGTCTTGTCTCATCTTAGGGTTTGCATGTCAGCGTGATTATATTAGAGTCTACTTTATTTCGGGTAACCAAGAACAATTCCTTTATCTGTCGAGTCACAAACTTGACTTAAATCAACGGCAAGTCAATAATTTTTCAATCTTTTTTTTTTTAGAAGACTTTATTAAAGTAGTGTAAAATTCAAAAATCAAGGTATATATCAAATATACCATATCAAAATCAAAGCTTGTAAGATTAAAAAAACCAAAAAAACAAGAACAATCAACACACTAAGGGTATTTGTAGAAAGTACCATAAAAAGCTAAAACTACCTTTTCCAATATCTTTCCAGCTGTACGGAAGACTCGCTTTAGCCCATGCTATAAGGTCAATTATTATACGGCATCATCGACTGTGGGTGGGGTCGAAAGTTCATATTCGTAAACTCATCAAGAGCATTCTTAATGAGATCTTGGTCGCTCTGGTCTTGGACTTCTTCGGGATGGATGTTGCCGGTCGAGATCTCCAAGAAGAAGTCCCATAGCTCCATGTAGTTCCGGCCATCCAGGTTTCGAAAAACGAATTCTGCCTGGCTGAAGGCGTCGGCACGTTCGACCTTTGTCCCATTCAGGTCTGCCGCGAAGCACATGTCGAGCACAATGCTGAGGAAGATGGAGAAGGGAACGCCCATGAAGTAGTAGCTACCACGGGCCCAGTCGTACATGGCGTCGTCGATGGTCGAGCTTTGGATGGGGCATTTGCTGCTCGCATCCTTCTTTTTGGGCGAATAGTTACCAGGCGCGGCAGCAGAAGGAGGAAAAGAGCCGCTACGTGTGTCCTGGGGCTGCGTTTCGTGGTCACCGACACCCGCCTCTTTCATGACAGCCGAGCCATTATCGTTGAGCCACTCTTGCCATAAGAAGCAGTACACGGCAATACGGTGGCAGGCCGCAGAGCTTTCCGGCTGACTAACTTGGGATAGGTGGAGAGGCAAGCTTCTTAGGTATGGCGTACTACCAGGGTAGCTAGGAGAAGGCTGCGCCTGGGTAAACCTAGCAAGTTTACAGTGGCACCATTCGATGATTCTCTTAAGACCGGCATGTTCCTTCAGCGGCTCCTTCTTATTGTCAGGCTCAGGCCCGCGAGTGACGATGGGCTGGCAAGCCAAAAACTCGTGCCCAACGTCTGTCAACGTGTCTGGCAGTGTTTTTTCTCGGCTTTTGTACTGCTCAAAGGCTCTCGTCAAGGCGCGGTACGTGACTAGATCCAGTGTTCCGTAGGTGTGTGTTTCTCCGGTCGGTGGCTTTTGGCAGATATCTTTATTTGACAGAACCTTGTGCAGAGTCGAGGTGTCCATGTCTTCAGTCTCGAGGAGAGGTCGAGTGCAAACATTCAACTTGTCAGTGGCGTCTGTAGTGCCGTCGAGCAGTCGCTTTGCCTTTGGAAGAAAGTGACGGTCAAGAGTTGCCGCCAAGGCAAAGGTCACGGCCAGGTTCTGTACGGCAATGCCGTAGCCCCGTAGACAGTTAACGCTTTTCGGGGGTTCGGTGACCATACTGACGCGGCCAGTGCCAGTGTTGTTGTCGAAGTACATGTTGTTGCCGAGGTACGTGCTGTCGGTATAGCAAGACTTGACACCAAGTTGGCCAGTACCATACACCGTTGGCGCGAGCGATGACATCATCTCCGACGTAGGTCGGGGCTGCTCGTTGGTGCTTGGGATGAACTCGCTTATAGAGTTAGATATCTCCCTGGCAGCCCGTTTGTCGCCAACTCCGAGCAGGAAAAGGCCACTGAGAAAGGTCATGCGCTTAGACTGCTTGACTAGTAGAGTCGGGTCAACTGCCAGCTCTTTGTATATAGTGTTTTGGATGTATTTGCCTAGGCCAAGCTTCTCCAAACGATGGGTGAACTGGCGTTTACTTTACGCATTATGTTAGCTAGGTTCGGGCTGTCTTCAGAGCTCAGCAGTCCGTTGTGTCCGGTCTTACCTTGCTTCGAAGTTGAAGTTGAATTCGAGGCTTCTCATAACTTCGCTCAATGTCATCATGGGATACAGCCTCTTCAGAGAGCCCTCTATTTTCTTCCACTCATTCTCGCTCTTCTTAGCATTCCGTCTCTTTTGCTTTTCAGGTTTCGAGATGGATCTGCCTCCGAAGTGAGAATAGATATTGGCGGCTTGGGCGTCATAGTACGAAGTGTAATATTGACTCGGGATTTGAGGAGCCATGGCAGCGGTGATGGAACATAAGATAAGAGACTCGGGCAGGATATAGTGAAGTTGTTTGGATCTAGCCTGAAGAAAATGTAAATGCAGAGGTAAAGCAAAGCAATATTCAAAAACGGGAATAGCCAAAGAATTGGGAATGAGAAACTTGTTGGTGCTGAGACGTCGAGGGAAGTCGAAAGGGGATTGCAGATATACAGATATATATATACTTGTATACAGGTCAAGAAGAGGACTAGGTGCAAAAGGCTGTTTCGGTGCTTACGGAGCGAACTTTTCTCGTTAATAGCTCTGAGCTGTATAGCCAGTTCAAGCTCGCAAGACGAATCTGACTACAATGGCTTCTGTGTTCGAAAGACGCAGTACGTGCAAGGATAAGGATTAGCCTGTGCCATTCTTCTGGGAGATCTCGACAACAAGTCTTGATCCTCAGTGTGGAATCTGGCGCAGTTCCAAGATTCCATATTCTCTTTTTCAATTTCAAATATATATGAACGCAGTTTGGAATTCCAAACAACTAAAGTAGCAGCTTTCTGTATTTTCGCCTAACGCCGCCAGCCAGATATCTCGCTGATAGTCACCATCCGACTTGCTCAGCGCGCAGCTTTGATTATATGTCAAGTTTGCGGAACAAAATAACACAGCCGTAGCTGCATAGTGTGCTAAGCGAAAGATGCGGCATGATAGATCTGTTGTTAGCAAGAGACGCTGCTCCGTTCGTTTGATACAAACAATACAAACACAGCATGTGGCCGGCGAGGTTCACTAGAAATACAGCTCCAGAGTGTGATATCTGGAAAATACGCCTAGCTGTCACATACGCCTAGCTTTGTTTACTCGCTCAGAGAAACATAATACATACGTGTACTTCACCCTGCCGAACCATGACATATCGCCCTCCAAGCTGATAAAACCACGATACAAGAGCAATGCATTCGTGGTTCAGCTCCGGCTAGCCAGTCATGCCACATCTCATGCTATCGTCTCGCCTTGGATACAGGTGTGTTTAGTGCTGTTCTTGCGCCTGGCCAGCTCAAGAGGCCTTGTGTACGGTCTCTACGGGCCTCCAGTTATACACTCGAACACATAGGCCATGCAACACATCGACGTCTTTCCTCCAGTCTATGGATGTGTAAGGCGACATTCCATAGCCAATGTACGCCCTCTAGCTTGTCCACCCCGGGGGTATAGTAGGATTCGGTCTCTTAAGTAGGCCACCATGCAAGCACATGCAACCTCCTTCCTCTATACCAAATTCAATTATATATTCATAATTCCATTACTTACCAGCCGCTTGTCACGTCTCGCCTGATAGACCTTCTGATTTGGATAGGTTATGAGCACAGCTGAAAGATAAGTTAGACTCTTTTCATCGCCTATACAATCCAGCTTAGGAACAAAAAAAAAGACACTTACACATCTTCGCTTCTCTGCCTTTTTGTGGCATGTACCTGTGCCCGTAAACCCTTACTATGGCTTCAACAGTAGGGTTGACAAGCTTACTTACTCCATCAAAAAGCGGCAAGAATGAAGCTAAAAGCGGGAAGACTATACTATAAACTGACCTACTCGACGACAATGACGTCACGATTGTTTAAGCGCTTGTGCAAATGCGGCTTGAAAACCCTCTCCAAATGAAGCGTGACCTGACTTGACTCTATTCAATTTTCTACCATTTTTCCATAAAAGGACGCGAAGCTGTGGGTTTTTTTTTCAACCAAAGCTTTTCTTTCTCTTCCTTTGCCTATATTGCTTGCTTATACAAGATCTCACACTCACACACAACTGTACAACTATAGATCAAGCAATATGAGCCCCAACTCCTGGAATCCCTTTGCGAGACACGAGTCTTATAGCGACTCGTCTCTGCGCACATACCGGCTGCTGACCAGTCTTTCGTTCCTTCTTTCGGTAGTCAGTACGCTGTTCTATATGCTGCACCCCAGCGAGCACGGCGGATCAGTACACCGAATCTGGTGGTGGAACAGCTATCACCGGACGGCCTTTAGCCTTAACTCGGCCATTACCACAGCCTACCTGTACGTTACTTGCTGCTCTTTCGATGTTTCCTCATGGCCGTCTACTTTTGTGGAAAGTTGTTGCCGGACTAGCAAGTCTGCATATGTATGTGTGTGTACCTTACTAACCATAAAACACACCTGTTTTTTTATCCTGTAGGATTGCCGTGTTCCTCAGTCAATCGTCTTATATATCGGCTCTCTTCCTGCACCGCACGCAAGATAACTCGGCTGCGGCACTGGGCTCCCACTTCATCATCAACAACATTATCAACGCTAGTTTCATGGCCCTGTTTGCCCACGGCCACTTCCTCACAGCCCTTCTTCTGCAGATTATCAACCTTTTCAATCTGTCTGCACTGTACCACCGTCACCGCAACTATCCTCGCTGGCTACACTGGCCCGTCGTTTCGGGTCCGTTGGCTTGGACCATCTTCGCGCTTCTCTGGGACGGTGCTATCGTAGCTCCGTGGGGCAACTCGGCCGTCCTGCGTATTCTCGGCAATGTAGCCATCTGGGCTCTGGTGCCCATTGGCTTTGTTTTCTTATTTGTCCATGGCGACTACACCATGGGCTTCTCGTTGGCTACGCTTACCTGGGCTTTGGCCATGGGTCAATTTTTGGACAAGTTGGTTGCACTGCAGTGGATCTTTGCCTTTGTCATCATGGGAATGCTGTACACTGCCAGCTTTGCTGTGGCGATTCCCATGTGGACTGGACGACGTGTTGCTTGGGCCAGGGGTAGCAATGGTAGCAATGAATCAGCTAGCGTGGTTAATGGCGAAAGACGGCCTTTACTACCTGAGCAGCAGGCCTGAAAAGCCCTGCCAGCTAGCCGTGTTAGCTCGATACCAGAGGCAAATAAACACTAACTACCAAGGAAGAACACTGTAGAAATAATTATGAACCTATGATTATATAGCTAATTCCAAAAGTATACATCTTCCCAGTCCCTTTTTAGTAGTCACGTGGGAGTGTAAATCAAACCCTAAATCTTTTCAACACTCTAACCAAAGGTGTGCTACATACATGAAGCCTTTCCGTTCTTTATTTGAGTTGCTTTCTATCTACCCACCAACTACAATTAAACTTGATGCGGCCATTTCCCCAACCCTTCACATTAGGCACCGATATTTGCCATATCGCCCGCATCCAACGAATAGTTGTTTCGACTCTTGGCCTGCGATTCATCAGGCGTCTATTCAGCCCGGAAGAACACACTGTCTTTGCTGACCGGCTGAAGCCCGCATATGAGTTGGCAAGGCTTTCCGCGACAAAAGCAACGCCAAGCCCAACCAACGGAGAACAAGCCGGAGCTCCATCGCCAACGTCATCATCAAAAGCAGAGATTGCAGCTTCGATTGGATTTATTGCTGGAAGGTGAGGTCCAACCAAACAAACAAATATATTAGGCCTTCAAGCCTTCGATTGTGGTCTCGGGAAGAAAAGACCCAGAGCCTGCTATAGATAGTCTCCTCCTCTCCTCTCCATTCCTATCACATTTTCAATCCTCCAAGCCTCCTTTGCCTAGTGCATGCATCAGCATATGCACATACTATGGAATATATACAGATTGAAAAAACATGCCTCCTGATTTCTACCTCGTTTCTTATCTTCTAGTTTTGTATAACATACATATTAGCCACCGAACTTGTCTACTAACTCATTACGCCAACTTCGTCATGCGCTCCTACGCTTACTCTATCCTTTTTGTAATATAGATTTGCTGCTAAAGAAGCCGCTTTCAAATCTCACCCTAATATCCGACTCGGCTGGCATGATGTACGGATATTTCCGCGCTGGTATTTAGACCAGCAACAAAACACGCAACAAATTTCACAAAGCAGTGCCCATTGCCCCCCATCTTCTTCCGGTGCATCTAGCTCTGTGGCCCATGGAAGTCCACCCGGCATAGCATCACGTCCCTGTGCTGTGATCAAGGCAGTTCATCCATTCACTACGGAAGATCAAGAGGCTTTGATATCTATCAGTCATGATGGTGGATTTGCCACGGCATCTTGTATTGGTTTCACTGTATCAACACCGTCGGCCAGCCTAGATCGGCTTAAAACCTTTGAGCGCAAGAATGGAGAACGAAAGCCATAGTCTAATGATATGATGTAATGTATAGCAGGCCCTGGAGCGAATCGTCTGTGTTCGCTAATAGGCGGGCGAGTGGTATCTGCATAGTACTTCCATATCATCTTGGCTGCTTACAGGTCATGCAATAATACGCTCGCTATTCCACGGCGAAAACCGCCTTCTTCTACATTAAACATGTATAATACAAGTTTTAGTCCTACCGTATATATGCCTCTCTTTCCTGGCTCAGTCGTGTTGTCACTGTCGGGCTTGAGTGCTGGATCCTCGATGAGCTATGATTTCGGAATTCCTGGCTTACAATTCTGCCACTTGTTGCTTTCGATGAGTAATTGTATATGTGAAAGTACATACAACAAGGCTCATTTTCAGCTTGCTAGCCCGTTGGGCCATTCCTCCTGGCCTCCATCAGCATCAGCATATAATGTATAGCTAGAAACCGAAAGTATTCAAGGCAAAAATGATATTCAAACAGAAGTAAACACGAGTTCGCATACGCCAGGAACCTGGCTTTGCCCATCATGATGTCTTCTGTTTCTTCTACTTCTCGTCGGAAAGTCAAGAGAAGATATGGTAGAACAAACAGCTACCCTTGGCATCTAGAAAGGGTGGAAATGTATTGCCTATTCTCGACAGGTTTATCTCGATTGTAATTCTTTCGCTGTACAATTTTCTATGTAATTTAATATATTCAACACCTGACTCTTTCTTCTTCTAATTACAGATGGCCGAGTACATACTGGGAACAAAAAGTAAAATAAATTATACATGTAAAATCAAAAATACACATTGACAATCCTTCAATCCTTCTTTATATCTTGAAAAATGGCTGTTTTCCTAATTTTTTTAATCTTTGGATTTTCTTGGGAGTTTCTAGGGGAGTAAGTTTTTGGTCCCGTTGACAGCCTACTCCAGGCACCCCCTCATTTAGGTTAGATATTTTTTATGTGTTGGAATGTTTCTAAATTTCTATTCCGTGAATTAGAACTTACAAAATAGTGGCCCTGCCTGATATAAATATAGGCTAACAACTGCCCAAAAACCCTGTGTTACTTCACCTGAACAAGATAGCTACAACTACATTTATACAAGGTAAAGAACCACTTCTGAAACGCTGATTCTCGACGACACAGCCCATGTATCTACTGCGTATCTCTTTTTCTTTTTGTTTTCTTTTTCTTTTTGTCCACCATCACCCTCACTAAGGTTTGCCTTGCATATCATCCACTTATCTAAAGTTTGCCTTAAATTTACTTATCAAGATTGGTTGCTTAGCACGCGCCCTCTAATTCCCCCATTCTTCGTCCGTGGCTTTTGTTGTATGGAGTATAACTCGTCTTCAAGACTTTGCTGTTCTTAGTTGGCTAAGCATGCGGGCGGCCTGATCTAAGATTGTCGCTGCAAGTAGCACTGCTAACCGTGTTTTGTTTTGTTTGGTTTTTTTTTTAAAAAAAAAATTCATTAATCATGTTGCTTGCTGGCCAACTTAAGAAGAAAAGAAAAAAAAAGGCAATTTACAAAAAACAATAAAGTGAATACCTATATCATATACCATACTTTTTGGCGATAATCCTTTTCGATGTAGAAAATAGGCCTATTTCACCACGAGTTTGACAGGAAAGATACCTCATTACCCTACATATGTATATAATCTAGGAACGTGATAGCACCTAGCTCTAGAACGAGTACACTAACCCACTCAAAAATAAGGATGTTTCGTTATACAAAAAAAGAGCTAGTCAAAAGTAGCAGAGCAGAAAAGAAAGAAATACAAAAAATCTTTGCAAACCCTGAAAGTCCAAGCATAGAAAGAAAAGGAAAAAAAGAAACAGAGTAATTCGACACGAAAAAAAAAAAACGCCATGCTTAATAGTGGAAGCATTCGGTATGACAAAGAGTCTTAAGAGGACATGATAAAGAAAAACGAGATGCGCAAAAAAAAATTGAATAAAGAAGAGGGATATATGTGAGTGATGATAATAGTATGAGCAACGCCCGTCAAGTCTCCGGCAAAGTAAAAAAATAATGATAGAAAGAAAAATAAAACCAGTAAAAAGCCATGAGCGAAGGCCATAGCACATCAAGACAGAACATCACGTTCAACCCACCAAAATCCGAGCCAACACCACAAACAGACCGACAAATAGAAGCCAGACAGACAGGATAGATAGAATAGACAACACGTCCTTGCTCCCCCCTCTTCCATGCACGCGCACATAAGCATAGGCCCTAAATCGCCCTCCTATATACACTGTCGTTGCAGTAAGAGAGATAACAGCGCCTTCTTTGGCGCCCTAGCTGCTCTCCGATGCCGCCAGTGTATCCGATGACATAAAACGTGTCCGAGACCTTTCCCGGGCTGCTGCTTTTGTTACCAGACGACGCGACTACGACTTCTGGAAGAACCAGCTGCTGCGCTTGCCCTCGTTCTGTAGGTTGGCAATCGTGGGCACACCGGCCGGCGCATCGCCGCCGCCGCCACGCAGAGGCTTGGCAATGCGACTACCAGCACCGCCGAAGCTAAAGCCGCCGAAGCCACCACTCGAGTTAAGGCCACGGGTGCTACCAGCCTTGGCCGCCTCCAGGCGCTCCTTGACAGCAGCAATCTGGACCTCAAACCTGTTCGACAGTTAGTGATACATTCTATGGATATAGAGCAATTCATGTAAGGGGGAAAAAGGGGTAGTAACTTACTTTTGGTTGGCAGCAGTCATCTTCTCTTGGCTCTCCTGGAGTAGGCTTTCCAAACTCTGGATACGTTCGTTACGAGCAATCAGCTTGCGCTCTGCAATAGCAACCTCCTTCTTGAGGCTGGAGTTTTGCTCGACAAGCTGGCGTTGCACTTGCGTGAGCTGCTCTAGGTTGCGCTCCAGGAACGCCATCTTCTTTTGCTGGGCACGGTTGTTGGACGACCGTAGCACGTTGTTGTACTGCTCGCGGGTCTCATCCAGAGAGATCTCTAGCTCAACTACGCGCTCGCAGCGGTTCTGAAGATCACGCATCAGACTCTTCTTCATGACGTCAAACTCAGCAATCTGCTGCTGAATGGTCTTGCCATTGGCCATAGGCGCCGCAGTGCCAGCCTTGACTCTCCGCTGGAGATCCTCGATGAGAGTCTTCATGCGGTTGTTTTCGGCAGCCTTCTGCTCGACCTCGGCCTTCAGGTTGGCCACCAGCTCCTCCTCGGTGTCCTTCTTGCTAGCTAGAGCATCACCCAGACGGGCCTTGATCTCCTCAACATCGGACTCGTCCAAGTTTCTAGAGAGAAGCTCCTCGTACTCAGCCTGGAGTGCAACAAGGCGAGCTTCCAGTTCTTGTCTTCTGCGAGCATCAGCCTCGCCCGAAACAGTGCTGTACATGGACAGCTCAGCCTGGCGGACGATACCCTGGGTCTCAACGAGCTTGTTTTTAACATCCTTGAGGTCATCAGGGGCAATGTTGTTGCCAACTGAAGTTTGCTCGACAAGAGCATCGACCTTTTGGATAGCTTCGGCAATAGAGCGCTCGTTGTCGCTGAATACGTCACCTCCTAGATCAAAGCCAGCCATCATCTGGGCCATCTTCTCCTGCTTCTTCTTCTCCTTCTCGCCAAGCTGGGCACTAGTTTCCTTGGCACTGATCTTGACATCCATGAGCTGCTGTTTGACCTCGTCCAGTTCAGTGGTAAGCTCGGAGTTAGCCTCCTTCAGCGCATCCATAGTGATTTGTGCTTCCTTGCTCTCGAATGTTAACCGCTCAAGTTGCATCTTAGCCTCGTTGACCTCGCCAGTCAATTTCTCGTTATCTTTGCCCGTCTTAGAATCGTGTTCCTTAAGGAAGCCCAGCTCCTCCTTGATCTCAAGGTATTGTTGAGTGGCCGAGTTGAAGAGACTTTCCTTCTCGGTGAGTTGATCTTGTAGTTCGTTTTCGCGCCTTAAGAACTCTTCACGCTCGTCCTTGTCAAGAGGTAGACTCGGTGTGCCGGCACGCTCGATGAGGCCGGGTGTTTCAGCTCGTGGATCGGCGTGGTGGAGTCGAGAGGGGGTTGATGGTCTAGGGTCACGGGCAGGTGTACGAGGAGCGGCCGGTGCTGAGTCGGAGCCCAGTGGTGGAACCCAGCGTTCCCGGGGAACGGTCTCGCCGGAACGCCATAATTGTACCTCACCTTCCAGGTTACCAATGTAGTTGGTGTAGGTTGTTGTTTGGGACTGCGCTTTTCGTAGTAGAGCCTTGAGCTCGGCCGGACTGAGTTCGGCGTTGACTTTCGCCTTGTTCTTGATAGCCTTGGCACGCATACCAAAACGCAAAGTACTGAGAGTTTCAGCATCGTTATAACTACTCGGGGAACAGTTGATGATTAGAGTGGTCCGACTGTTACCACCAAGTGACTCTTGTAGAATTCTGGTAAGTTTGGAATCACGGTAAGGAACGTGAGAAGATTTTCCGTCAGTCAGGGCGTTGATGACCATACCCAGAGCACTAAGAGACTTGTTGATTTTCTTGGCCTCCTCTAGTGTTTGGCCACTGGCACCGGTCTTGCCAACCTTTTCTGAACCTGCCAAATCGACTAGGAAAAGCTGACCACTCTTTGCCGAGCCAGTTTCCACATTCTTCTGAGTGATAGTGATGACGAAGATAGAATGCGAACGCGATGACTCCTGGTTCATGTTTGTGGCAGATACAGCTCTGGCGTTTCCACCACGACGCATGACCTCATAAACTTCCTGGACACTTGACACGTAGACTTCTAGCAGACCTTTGACGTAGACTCCACGGTTCTTTTCCTCGTGCACAGGTAGGTTGTCGTTCTGGGGCGCCAGAAGATCACGAATGCGTTCCATATAAATTTCCATGTAACTGACTCTAACAGTATATTCGATCGAGGAAGGACTGGACATGATGCTGAAAAATATTTGTTCGACAATTCGAGGGATAACACCGCGGTTCTCTTCGTCGTCGATACTAGTACCCATCATGGTGTACGATTTACCAGCACCGGTCTGGCCGTAGGCGAAAACGGTTCCGTTGTAGCCATTAAGAATATCGTCGACGGTGGGCTTGATGGAGAAGTTGAAGATATCCTCTTGCTTGCAGGACATATCAAACACGCGGTCGAAAGTGAAGCTACCCTGAGCCTCCTTGGACTAAATATGAACAGCGCGAGACAGATTAGTCATGATGCCCGGCAACAGTGGATGACGATATGCGGTGGTAGAGCTAGTCTCTATAATCTACATAGAGGGGGAGGGGGGTGTCGTGGCGGTCAGGACGGACGTGGGCCCGTGACGGTCTCCCGAGATAGTGGCTCAAAAGGAGCCGTGTCAATAATACCGGCCGGGCGGGCAGGCAATGGCCATTACTGTCGGTAGACGAACGGCAGGCTATCCTGATCGGGCCCACAGGACCGGCCACTATCCGACTAGCAAGCGGGGGGGCAAAGGGGAGAAGTCATTAGATAAACAGAAAGTAGTATAAACTTACGTCGACTGCGCAAGTGTCTTGGCCATCGAAAGAGACGATAGGCTGACCGCCCGAGGCCAGTTCGATCTTGTTCTGGGGCCGGAATCGGGCGACGACCTTGATGCTGTTTGCGCCAGACATGATGATCTTGCAGCGCTTACAGCAGGCTGAAGAGTCGAGGGGGGCTAACGATTAGTGTATTTACTGAGAAATCGACAATGTAGGTGCGGATTGGTTGGTCGGTGGCGGTGGTGATGAAGACAACAGCAAAAAAGCAAAAAAAAAAAAAAGAGCGTGTTGGAAATTTGGGGGTTGCGCTCGCTCACTAATGCAGCAGCCTCATTGAACGGCAATCAATCAAGCGATAGGTCAAGCGTCAAGCATACAAAATGAGCGGTGCAGAATGAGCGGTGCCAAAGCAAAGCAAAGCGAAGCAAAAGCAAAATGCTACTGTGGAGGGAGTCAGTTCGAGGAGTGAGAAAGAGAGAGAGCGAAATTCAAATTGGCGGGAAGCTAATGCAATGCGTCTTTGCTTGTGCTCTGAAAGATGGGTGAGCAGTCCGTCCAGGGGATTCGATTCGATGGATAGGATGGGCCTTGTTCTGCTTTGTCTGGAACTGAAGAAGTTGAATTGCGGCTGCGTTGCTATGTCTAGGTTACAGGTTAGCTTGGGACATTGGGACATTAGGACACTAGGAGGCTGTATCGTACTGACTTGTCGGGCGGACGTCCTGCCTGATTACAGCGCTGTGTGTTCTGTATTTGTAACCCAGTAAAACAATAGCGGCCGGGTGCTGTGAGCGCCTATCGATAAAGGATGGTGATGCAGCAATAATAAATAATAAATAAATAGCCCAAAACAGCAAAGGCCGGTAAACAAAGCGCTGCCCAAGAGCTCTCTCTCGTTGAGCTTGCCGTCTGCTAGCTTGGCTTCTAGCTTCAGTGGGTCTGGGGCGCAAGGACAGCCTATCGGATATATAAAATATATATGGACTCTCTGAATCAAGTTCACAATCCAAGCCGTGTGGTAGCTCTATGCTTCACAGACTTCTAGACGCCTTGAAAGCCGGGCTGGAGATATGCACTATATGAAATGCCGATGGCAGTAGAAAAGTTGGAAGGCCAGAAGAGAGATAAAGCAACGAGACGCAGGGGTTTCGCTGTTTCTGTAATTTCTACGCAAACCCTGGCCCAGAAGGAGCCTAGACGGGACAGCGAGAAAACGAAAGAATATCAAAGGCAGAGGGCCCTGAAGAAGTTTCCTACCCAATAGAACAGAAAAACAACAATAGACAGCGGCTTCAACTCCCAATTCACTTTAAATCCAGGGGCAGAGCAAGCATAAACTCCAAACTCCCCGACTACCCGGAACTGCTGCATCACCAAAAAAATAAAGCATAACCACTTCCATAATACTTACACAGGATTGACACATGAAGCGGGCACGTTCCTTATTGCATCTTTCATGCCTTGATGGTAATGCCAGTATCTTTAGAGAATCATCATAGTGTGTACCGCTTACAGTTCACACGGTACGGTTTCATTCACAGAGACGAACATAAGTAGTCATGCACATATATATCTATATGTGCATGTGCCTGTCTGGTCCAATATCTTGAACTTTCAACACAACCTTTTCTCCATTTCTCTCTCCCGCCAGATCGACAAGTTACCCCTCTATTTACACGACTGAATAACCAAGACTATATGTACATCCATTATGTTGATCAAGTGGCCAGTGCACACCAACGACCATCGCCGCATTGTCGCCATATCAGACACATTCTGCATAGACCGTTATGTGCCGTAATTACAACCCGCGACATCTTAATCAATGTCGTTCGTGTGTCTCAAGCAGGGGCTCTATTGACCAATCAACTATATCTTGTCTATCTAACTATCTATTCCAGTAAGCTCATATCAGCATTACTCGGTCAACAGTCTATCAGCTCTCCCAACACTTCCATCTCTCTCTAGAAGACAGACTAGTTTCTATATCCCTTAGCATAATGCTGCCATTGCAAATATAGTGGCTGCGCCTAACCCTATTTGGATTTACATGTACAATATGTATGTATATGATCACAAGCAAATCAAAGTATCGGGAATGGTCGGGCTCAGAATATGACTGACTCTACATTATATATCAAGTGAAATCTTAATAGAACTTTAGAGAAGTTTACAGAAATCTTACCAAAGTAAACACGGGCTGTGTATATATAATGTCCACTTGGACAACCCAATTAAACAACATAACCCACTTATCAAAGACCCCTCCTTCAAGTTTCTATTCTATCAATCTAGTCCATCACTACTATATTCCAACCCTTATATATCATAGCCCATTTTCACAGCCTTGGAAAGAACAGGCTAGGGTTTTTTACCCTTTTGTGTAGTCAAGATATCCCCAGCTCCTATGGTATATTTCTGACGTTCTTTGGAATCAACATCACACCACATCCATATATCCGCGGTCAGCCACTTCTCTAACTAACCATTCCATACACAAGACTCCAGGTACTTGTCGCCTCTGACCAAAAATCTTACTTTTACTCTCACTCACTCTCACCCTTACACCATCAAAAAAGTCAACCTATAATCACCATGCCCGTCGTCGAGATCACCAGTATGGAAGGCCTCCAGGCACTCTTCGCCGCTAACACGTATGTCGCTATTGACTTCTACGCCACCTGGTGTCCTCCCTGCAAGATGATCTCTCCCATCTTCGAGAAACTCGCCGTCGCCAACTCCGTCAAAGACATCTACGTCTTCGCCAAGATCAACGTCGATGAAGTCCGTCAGGCTGCTGCTGCCTACAACGTTACCGCCATGCCCACCTTTATGTTTTTCAAAGAAGGTCAACAGGTCGCCGTCAACGGCCATAAACATATCCGTGGCGCGGACGTTAATGCTCTTACTGGCGCCTTGGAAAAAATCGGCACGTTGGCTAAGAAGCGTGCTGCTGAGTTGTAGATAACACTTGCAATTGTGCATCTTTGATCTTTATTTCATCTTAGCAATATCAAAATACAAATTAATATCTAAAAGAGCGTCCTATTTGCTTATTATGTACTCCAAATGTTCTTGTGAAATGCAAGTAATGTGCAAAAATGTAATAATTAACTGCATAATTTGTACACTTTTCGTGTAAGTACATGATATCACATCCTGTCTACGCTATTGGTGCACATATCGAAATCCAGCTGGTTATCCAAACTTGCATATGTGATGACCTTTGAAGTATCGAGAACTCATTATTTATACCATAGGTTATAACAATTAGAACATCAAGTGTGTTTCTAGTGTTGATGCCTAGGCTGAATTCAGCCCAGTTGAAATGGGCTAGTTATCTATGTATAGTTATTGTTAGTACATATTCAACCCTTATGATTATTTATAAAAAGAACTATATCAATGTACCTTATTTAGAGAGATAGATAAGTATACTCTGTATTACAAATTATAGTTGAGATTTAGGCACGATATACATATATTAAGTAATTTGTAGTTATCAACTATAGTAGCTACGTATGGCATTCATAGCTCTATAGCTCCATACGATTAATGAATTAAAAAAAAGTTACATATGGCATTTGCAAGTATTGTGGTTCAATAATCACTAAGATGATATATAGCCCATGAACCGTATTTATAAGATATTAGATATTTAAGATGTAATATGACAAAAATAGAATGCTATGGAGTGAGTGAATGTAGCTGTTCAAAGGCGACTGCTCATATAGAAAGAATGCGAAGTTCTCGAACCATTTTCTCTATATTGACGGCACGGCGGGAGAATTTTCGTGTTTACCTGTAATTATATCTAGTTATTTTTGGCGATGAACAATACAAACTAGACTGATTCGATAGTAAGCGTCGCTAAAGCTAACCATTCAGCCGTTCCGTCTTCGTATTGGAGGCCGTACAAGGCATTCTTTTTTCGTATTGAGATGGACGATTCAAGCCTTTTAGTTATTCCAGGGACGCATGGATTGCTCAAGTCTGATCAAATTAGCAGAACTAAACTTCCTCCAGTTCTGTTATTACAGATAGTATGGGTATATCCATAGGTCTCCGAGGGAGGCGTTTCAGCTTTCTTAAATGTGCTCAATATGAGTATACACGATAGAAAATGGCTTGGCGAGAAGAGCCTGAGGGGGAGAAGGCTGCGAAAGCCTATATAGCGAATAACGCAGAGTTTATTCTTCCCAGCTCTTTTCAACAGTTTGGCGAACACGCTTTGTGTATTCCTTTTGGTTGTCTTTGTATAGGTTCGAGGCCTCGACGTTTGCTGGGGAGCCAGTGTTCGGGTCGTTAAGCAGACTATATAAAAGAGTAATGGTTAGTCCAGCGCATAACATGACTTATCACCGTCGTAACAATTCATCAGGTGATGCGGGGTCTTGGTAGCCATACCTCTGGATGCTCGTCAAAACCGCAGCGACGTCGTATGTAGGACTCCATCTATTCTGAAGGATATCGAGGCAGAGCTCGCCGGTAGCGTAGACATTGGGGTGGAACATTTCACTGATAAATTTGACAGCGGGAGGTTTATTAGGGTACTGCTCCTCAAACTGCATTACCAATCGGAAAGTTCCATCTTCAAAGGGAGTATCTGCTGGTCCGATAATGACTGCATTCCTGTAGAAGTTGCGGTGTATGTTAGATTGTGATTGTGATTCCTATAGGGGATCGAAGCGCGTTCGGTATCTCGCGTTTTTCGATGCGGTGGTGATGAATCAATTCATGTTCATTGGGTTTCCGAATAGTAGCGGCTGAGCTTGCGTTATAGCGCTGTTCAATAGCAAGGCTGTCGAGTCGGATGGTGTCTGGGGAAGTCCTACCAAGTCATGACATTGTCGGGGACAGGTGATGCAGAAACACCGGCGGGCGGATCTGTTTGCATGCGCTTTTCGAGGTGTTAGAGGAATACCATGCTGATGATAGATGGAAGTGATTCTAGGAGGATAAGAGATTATAGATCTGTTTACTCCTCGATTGAAGCAATAGTACACACCTTGAAATCTCGCATGAGGCGTCTTCTAGCAGTTGTTGACATGTTGAACAATGAAGGAAAAAAATTAGTCTGTAAATGGAAATAAGAAGGAAAAGACAGTACACAAGATCAAGTTAAACTAATGGCTTTGCAGGAGTGTTTGTGGCTATATGGCGTATTCGAATGATGCAAGGTCGAAGTTGAATGTAGATGCAAAGATCAAGTCCATGAACATAACATTGCCCATCCATAGTGGGTCCTTTTATAACATGCACTTACTGACTAACTATATAAAATAAACTTCATAGTGTAATTAACTATTTGTACGTATCATCTTTATTTTTAGAGGAAAACGGGTGTTATTTATACAAATTTCCTACGTCTCAACCTGTACAAAACAAACAATATATATAGGCTTCAAAGTAGAATCTTGGTTCCTAGGAAGCCTGGTATGTTTACAATTCCCATAGAAGAGTTAAGCCTCAGACTTCGACACCAGCATAGAAATACAATGATGCCTTAGTCATGTCAGAAACAAAAAAAAAATGAGACAGCTGATAAGCTTGTAACAAAGGTTTTTGGGGGGGGAAATGGTATGCACCTACTTGAAAAAAAAAAAAAAAAAAAAAAAAAAAAGACGAAAAAAAGAGACCATCTTCATCCTCTGGATTGATTAGCAATATCGACAATATTGCGAATCAATATTAGTCTCTTGGGTAGACGGGCTTAAGTAATCTGGAACTAATTGAAGGAGAAGAGGTCGACAACAGCCTACTATCAATTCTTGACGGGGAAGGGCAATTCTCTGCCAGACATCAAGACTATCGGCAAAATATCGAGTAGCACGTGTCCACGTTGTCAGCTGGACATTTGATATTGGACTATGATGTGTGGCTTGAACAAAGACAATTTGAAAAAAGGCATGAGATGATGATGTCAAAATTGAGTCTATTTGGTATAGCAAAGCGCGAGCGCTTTCTAATGTTTCTCTATAACCTAGGCATATATAGGCATATATGGATGATAATGGACGAGTTGAGGAAGTCCGGTGGTGGAGGAAGAAAAGAAGTGACCAAAATAAGGTTAGCGCTATCGCACTTCTTGACGGTGAAAGTTTGTGTTTGTGTTTATTTTTAGTCTTTTTTTGTTTCCATTGCTTCATTTCACTATTTCTTCCGTCTTCATGGCCATATTATCTCACAAGTATTAATGAATAAAGAATAAAATCTTGGCTCTTAGGATACATGATGTGTACATGTTGTCGCCCATTTGGTTGATGGATGGAGAGTGGTTTAACCCTTATAATTCATGTAGGATTGAGGGTTTCGGTAGTTGATTAGCCAGCGAGCTCCGCGGCATTAATACATTCGGTTAACATCGTCAACATTGTAGATTTGGAGACTGTCCGTGAGCGGTTTCAAGCCGTTGTATAAAGCCATAGTTCGTTTTGCTAATCAATCCCAAGATACAAACCCCCTTTCATCACCAACAGATATACGGACTATATGCGCCTTTACTTGAAAACAACAATGCTGTCCGCTTCCTTAAGACAAAACGCCCGCACATGCGCTGGCCGCGCTTTCTCATCACATGCCGCATTGTGCCAGAAAATTGAAGATGCGTATATTTTGAGCGCTGCTCGCACACCGACTGCCAAGGTAAGAAAACGAGCAAAAAAAGAACACAAAAGAAACATGTACCTGTATGCGCGTTCACTGGATGATTTGATCCTAACATTGCATTGTCACAGTTCAATGGCTCGTTCAAAACCGTCTCGGCACCTGAGCTAGGCGCCGTTGCTATCAAATGCGCCGTCCACAAATCGGGTGTTCCCGTATCCAAGATCACCGATGTTTACATGGGCAATGTCCTCCAAGGCGGCGTCGGCCAGTCTCCCGCACGACAGGCTGCGATATTTGCCGGCCTGCCGTCATCCGTGGAAGCTGTTACCATCAACAAAGTGTGTGCATCTGGCTTGAAGTCCGTAGTTCTCGCAGCGCAGAACATCCAACTTGGCTTGTCTGAGGCCCAGGTTGCCGGAGGAATGGAGAACATGTCCCGCGTGCCGTACTACCAACCTCGCTCCAGTCTTCAGCCAGCCTTTGGTAATATCACGGTCGAGGATGGCCTCGTAAAGGACGGCCTGTGGGATGTCTACAACAAGTTCCATATGGGCGTCTGCGCGGAGAAGACGGCGGCCAAGCACGGAATCACTCGCGAGATGCAAGATGAGTATGCGCTACAGTCCTATGCTCGCGCACAAGCAGCCTGGAAGGCGGAGGCCTTCATCGAAGAGATTTCTCCTGTGACCGTCAAGGGTCGAAAGGGCGATGTTCTGATCACGCAGGACGAAGGTTTCCAGGATGTCAAGCCTGATAAGGTGCCTAGCCTCAAGCCGGCGTTCGTGTTTGACGGTACCGGCACGGTCACGGCCGCCAACTCATCGACCTTCAACGACGGTGCCAGTGCCTTGGTTTTGGGAAATCTGAACATGGCGCGGCACTACGGCAAGGGGAACCGTGTGCTCTCCCGGATCGTGGGATACGCCGATGCGGCGATAGATCCCGTAGACTTCCCAACGGCTCCAGCGGCGGCCGTGCCGATTGCGCTTGAGCGCGCGGGCATCACCAAGGAACAGGTTGCCATCTGGGAGTTCAACGAGGCGTTTGCCGTCGTTATCAAGGCGAATGAAAAGGTAAGAAGATGTCCTGCATAAAGTAGGCCAAAGTCTTGTGGAATTCTAGAATTTCTAATTCCCAACAGATTCAACATGCCTCAAATCCCTGTCATTGTCCACCCATTCCAATTTAAGCCCAATCCAATCTCGATACAAATCCAGTGTCTAGACTAATGCTAACACCACTTTGCTTATGTTGAATCTGGCAGATCCTTGGCCTGCAGGATGCCAGAGTCAATCCCCTAGGTGGCGCCATATCGCTCGGCCATGCTCTAGGAAGCTCGGGCTCGCGGATCCTGACGACTTTGCTTCACCAACTGGAGCCGGGAGAGTACGGCGTAGCGGCTATTTGCAATGGCGGAGGAGCAGCTACAGCCGTGGTTGTACAGCGCGTTGCGTCTGTTTAGAGGTGGGAACACAGGGAGGACATCACCACAGAGAGAGCGAACCGATACAGAGTTCGTAGGGACGACAGGAGAAGAGAGAACAATACAGCAAGTCCGGTTCATTACGGCAGCAGTAGATACAGTAACATTGGCTTTCAACTAAACAAGGCCATATAATATAAAATGGCTTCCGCATAAAGACACTAGACTACATGTGTCAAAGTGCACGTTTGCCATACAAAATATGGCAATCAACCTATAGAACAGAGTATATTATAGACCCTTCGAATCGCTTCTTCCTTATGGACGTTCGGGGCAGTGGCACGATAATCGCTGCTGTCATTTCCGCATACAGATGACATACATATCCATTGATGGTCGGATTCTGCCGTTTCCCAGCTTTTGATGGCCGGTAGAACTGCAACGAGAAGGGATAGTCGGTCGACTCATGCAACGACTGCAACTATCTCGCAGCAAGAAAGTGGCCTGAGTGCGAACCGGTCTCCAAGCCAGATTTCATCCCTGTTGACCCCAGATTGTCGGACAAACAAGATGTTGGAAAGAAAAGAGACATTTTGGCAGATGATTAGTTAACAGCTTTCTCGTTGAGATGTCTCGAACAAATGAGGAAAAGAAAGGCTGCAGTTTGGCCAAGGCGCCGATCACTGATAAAATGTGGGATATAGACCAATATGACGCCCTTATGCGGCCATTACGGAGCGTCGCGAATAAAAAACAGGTCCTACAAAATATATTTAAAAGTTACTAATCAAGTTGTAGATTTATGGTCCGTTGACGACCGACTTGACATGTGAAAATGGGCTTCTGGGCCCCTAGGGCCAAGCTATACCTGATTAGTGCGTCCTCAAGCACTAGATCTTGGGGTCTGTGTGCCAATTGGCGCTGTAAGCAAGCAGATAACCCAAGTGAAGACTTCTGCCCTTTAGTGGGCTAAGGTTACAAAGGTTACAGGCTTGTCAGGGGCTGTCCAACTTCGCCCTCGGACAGGCCTGTTTTTTTTTGATCAAGGTGGTCCAGCGGTGAACGCGCCTGTAAAAGCGCCAGGCCCGCCAATTCAGCGCTTCTGATTGGCTGGTTTGGCAACGGGCTTGCCCCGGGTCGGCTCAGGTGTGGTATGATTTCCCCTGCCAGGTGGTTCGTTGCCAATTTTGATGGACGGTTTCTCATTACTTTATGTATGTCTGCTTATTTTTATAGTTGGTAATAATATTTTAATTTTAATTTTTCTGTTTCTGGATTCTGGTTGGTCTTTGGCTTTTTCTAGCTCCAAAACAGGACAAAATCCACCATTGAGACGATAATCTCTTTTTAAAGACGACACTGTCCACATGTGAACTATCGACTGAGGGCGTTTTAGATCCCATTTTTTCTTCTTGTTCAATTCCTTTCTTCGTGCCCCAAACCAACCACGATTCCTATACCTGTCTGTCTGCTAGACTTGCTTCTTATTATCCTCTTCAACAGAATCTGCTTTTGCGCCTTGTTGCCGAGCTCAGTCTTCAGTTTGTCAGTAGTGTAGCCAGCTCTACTCCCCATGTTTTGATTCTGGGACTGGCCCTTGATCATCTTTTTCTTTCTTCAACGCCAAGTCTCTCCCTACTATTCGGCCCATCGGTTGTCGTCTCCCGTACTCGTCTCCCTCCCTCAATACCCTGACATTTCCAAGCCGTCGCTGTCACTACAGTGAACACCCCGACTCCGATCCATACTATATACATACCTTATATCTATTCGCCATGGCCTCACGACTTTCGCAAATCAAAGACACGCGCGCCGAGCGCCGGGCCAAGTACCACGAGGCCGATGTCGTCGTTGTCGGTGCTGGGGTGTTTGGAACTGCCATTGCTTTTGCCCTGGCCAACCAAGGCCGCAGTGTTCTGCTGCTAGAGCGCTGGATGAAGCAACCCGACCGTATTGTGGGCGAGCTTTTGCAACCCGGTGGCTGTGCTGCTCTAAAGAAGCTCGGGCTCGGGCATTGCCTGGAGGGCATTGACGCTATCCCTTGCTATGGCTTCGAGGTCATCTTCCACGGCGAGGAATGCCGCCTACAGTATCCCAAGATGAACAAGGCGACCGGCCAGGTGGTCTACAAGAAGGACTACCACAAGCAAGACAATATCGAACTGGTCCAACCCGAGGGTCGCAGTTTCCACCACGGCCGCTTCATCAACGAGCTGCGCAAGTCGTGTATCGCTCACCCTAATATCACCGTTGTGGAGACCGAGGTCACCAAGCCCATCCACAGCGATCGGAACGACGATATCCTCGGCGTCGAAGCCCGCACAGTAAACCCTGCCACTGGAGAGAAAGAACCCGACTACTTCTTCGGCGGTCTGACTATCATTGCCGACGGCTATGCGTCCAAGTTCCGTAAGGAGCACCTGGGCAGCACGCCCGTAGTACGCTCCAAGTTCTACGCCCTAGAGCTGATCGATTGCCCCCTCCCAGCACCCAACTGCGGTCATGTTATTATCAGTAACGCGTCGCCTGTACTGCTATACCAGATCGGCACCCACGAGACTCGTGCCTTGATCGACGTGCCCGAGAAGCTACCCGAGGCATCTCCGGCCCAGGGCGGTGTGCGCAACTACATCAAGAACCATGTCATCCCCACTCTACCGGAGCAAGTTCGTCCGTGCATGCTAGAGGCCTTGTCGGACGGAAAGATCCCGCGTAGTATGCCAAACAGCTGGCTTCCGGCTCGTAAGCAGCGCGCTAACGGCATGATCATGGCCGGCGATGCGCTCAACATGCGCCATCCCTTAACCGGTGGTGGTATGACTGTGGCTTTCAGCGATGCCTATCTTATCTCGCAACTGCTATCGCCCGAGAAGATCCCGGATCTATCCGATACGAACGCCGTTAACAATGCCATGAACGAGTTCTACTGGTCGCGCAAGAGTTTAACTGGCATTATCAATGTGCTAGCCCAGGCCCTGTACAGCCTGTTCGCTGCCAACAACCGCATGCTCAAGGCTCTACAGCAGGGCTGCTTTGCTTACTTCAAAATGGGAGTCACTGAGGGTCCCATGGGCCTTCTTGGTGGCTTGATCCATTCGCCCATAACTCTGTTTGGCCACTTCTTTACCGTTGCGTTTGTCTCTATCTGGCTCAACGGCTGGAACATGATTGTTAACAATGTTGCTGGTATCATTCTGGCGCCGCTAGCCATTGCTGATCTTGTCTTCATCTTGTGGAAGGCATCTGTAGTGTTCCTGCCCGTCTTTTACTACGAGCTTAGATAATCTTGTCAGCTTAAACAGACGATGACATGACTCTCTCCTTTCTCGGTCTCTTCTCTCTTACGACTTTTCTTGTACAAATTCAGACACACATTTTTCTTCTTCTTCTTCTTCTGGAATACTGTGAGTAGAAAAATAACTATAATACTCCTCTCTTTTTTCTTCTTCTTCTTTAAAATGACACCAGGGTTAGAACAATCATGGCTATGCCGTGTTTTTCTTTCTTTCTAGGTTTCTCTTTTCTTTATTATTTTACTTTGTAAATTTTCGACGACCATCTCCGGGACCGGAGGCCCCCCGTTCCTACGATTGTACTGGCGATATGTTTTTATATGTCTTTTTTTTCTTTCTTCTTTCTTAGACCTTGAGCCTTTTTTATTAATACTTAAATACCCCCCCCTTAATATCGAATCATGAAAGATATGTAGTTTACTTTATGTTGTGTTCGTGTTTGTGTATCTCTAGAATTCCAATATTTCCATGTTTTTTGTAACAGTGAAGTTTTTAAGCGTACAAAATAGGCGATGTTCATACCGAAACATCGGTTTAGGTAGTTCGTCAAGCGACCTCTGTATGAAATGTATGATATCTTTTTGTACATGTGCAAATACATATTTTTGCATGTGCTCGCTACACCACTTAACTCTATGCATGAAGCGATTTGGCATGTGATGGAGGCTCCTTTTTCCCTACGGGAATCTATCCATCTTCTCACTCAACAAGTCGCTAAAAACGAAAATTGGCCCAAAACTGAGCTTTTGTTAAAGTCCACGTTATGCTAAAAGCGACAAGCTACGATGTGATTGGGCAACGTTGTATACAAAAGTGGCAACGCAACTCCATTTTTTTCTTCTTCTTTCTTTTTGGTTTAGAAGCCACGCATCCCTCTTTAGCCTCGAGGCCTGCATATTTTCCTCTATTAGCCTTGTCGTAGAACCGTATCTGCCCAAGTAACAGTACACTGTATGGTAAACTTGGGTACCACCATTTTTGGGGTCTTTTCGGGGGGTCTTGTTTTGTTTCATCAACAGCCGGCTATGAAGCCGCTAAAAGATCATAGCTTTCTCACGAAGCAAGGGCTGCCTCTGAACTTATCGGCGTTTTCACATACCATCATATTTGAAGGCCACTCCTTCCAAAAGCTGATCTTGCGCTTCGTTTCGAATGTTTGCTTCTCGTCTTTTTCCTGATCCGTCTACTGCTTTATATTCTGCTTCGTGGCTTTTGTTTTGCTTGCTTGGGTATTAGCTGCTTGGATAAATTCGATACCATTATACCAAGCTGTCTTTTCTTTTTTTTCTTTTTCTTTTCTCATGCTCTGTCCTCTTATTCAGTCATTGCACATATAACGACTGATCCTGCTTCCTCCCATTATTGGCCCTGTCGAACTACTCTTAGCGTCTGAAGCTCTGCTAACTGCACCTCTTGCGACACCGTTGCCAGTTTTGCACTTTGTTGCGACAGCTCCAACTCTTGAGAGCTCGCCCAACGCCGTTTCCTGGCCTCTTTTTATTCCTTTTTCTTGTCCATCTGGTATACGAGCCCATTGCGCTATCTACTATTGCTTCCGGCCATGTCTGTCTCCTCCATGGCCTCGCTCTCTGGGGGCGCCATTCTGGTTGGCTCCATCTCCGCCCTACTTGCTCTACAGCTCTCCGGCTTCTCGTTCGCTCTACTCGCATGCGCCGCCGCGGTAGCCATTGGTCTAATTAGCGTCCCTCTTGCGCTTCCCCTCTTACATCGGAAGCCGCGCCTATCATTCGCGTCCGAAAAGAAGTACATCTGCGCAACATCCTCCAAGAAATCTCCCGTTGCCGATCCAACACCGCTGCCCTGCTGGTTCGACGCTTGGCTTGCCGACGATCGTCATCTACAAAGCCAAAACTTCCACATTGGCGAATTCTACGTTCCCGAAGACGAACCGTTGGATAGTGCCGAAGTCGCTATAAGCGTTGTCTTCCCTGCCTATAACGAAGAAGAGCGCATCCTGCCCACCCTCGAAGAAGCCGTTGAATACCTCGACCACGTCTACGGCCGTCCCAAACCAAACTCTTCTTCCTCTACTACGCTCCCCACTGGCTACGAGATCGTCATTGTCGACGACGGAAGCAAGGACAAGACCGTTACTACTGCCCTCAAGTTTGCCCAGGACAATAATCTTGGTGATGCGTTGCGCATTGTGCGACTGGCAAAGAACAGAGGAAAGGGCGGTGCTGTCACGCACGGATTCAGACATGTGCGCGGTGCTTACGTACTCTTTGCGGATGCCGATGGTGCAACCAAGTTTAGCGATTTAGAGAAACTCGTTCAGGCGGTCGACAAGGTGGTCGATGGCGCTAACCGCGGCATCGCCATTGGTAGTCGTGCCCGTTTGGTGAAGAACCCCGAGATCCTCAAGGTAATATCTCCTATTCTTGCTTGGCTTCTTTTCCAACACAAACCAACTCGTAGTTTCTTTTGTTTGGATTCGTATTAGTAATAAACCCATACTAACAAAGTTGTATAACAGCGCTCTGCTCTACGAAACTTCCTCATGCGTGGCTTCCACTTCGTTCTGACTATCCTCACACCTGCCGCTACCTCGCGTATCAAGGACACTCAATGTGGCTTCAAGCTATTCACGCGTGCCTCACTACCGCACATCGTACCATACATGCGTACCGAAGGCTGGATCTTCGATATCGAGATGCTGATGCTGGCCGAATCTTCCCCGCCTGCCCCCATCACCGCTCCGGATGGAAGCGTCATCGGTACCACTCAGGGTATCCGTGTCGCCGAAGTGCCTGTCAACTGGCATGAAGTCAGTGGCAGCAAGGTCAATTTGGTCAAGGATAGCATCAAGATGGCCTGGGGCCTAGGTATGTTGCGGTTGAGTTGGACGCTGGGCGTCTATAGTCGTCGTGAACTAAGGACATGAACTCTGCAGCCTTAGCCCATTCTCCGTATTATTTAAGGCTATATACATAAAAAGAGGGAATCTCCTATGGGAACCGAGTCTACATAGACTTGACAAGTCTTTGTTTTAAATATAGCATGATGCTTCTAGTCTTTCTGTACATAAAAATCATATAGGCAAAATGAATATATATGAACTACAAAGAAAACATCATATCAAAAACATGTTCTGCCTACCACGTAATACAAGTTAATAGCAATTCTTTATCTGAGAGTTACGAACATAAAATATAAATATTGCAGAAATAACAGAATATATGGAAAGCCTATGAGCCTATGTATCGTTCCCAAAAGGAGGAAAGGAAACAAACAACCTCCCCCCCCAAGAAAAAAAAGGAAAAAAAAAGAGAAAAAAAGGAATTCTACATGTCACATTAAGAAAAGGAAAAGATTGAGAGAAAAGATCTCTGTTTTTTAAATGAAAAAAAGGGCAAATAGAAAATATACACGTGGATATCAGAAGTAGACCGAGAAGAAAAGGATAGGGGAAAAAACGAAACAGACCATGTTATGGTATCAAAAAAGAATAAGTGACGTGGTAAAATATTGTTGGTGAAAAGAATATAAAAAATAAGAAAGAGGAAAAAATAATTGTGTACACAAGAGAAAAATAAAAGATGACACACTTAGCCATATTTTGGTAAGCTGTCTAGAGAAGAAAGGGGAAAAAAAAGAAAAAAAAAGATGTCATCAATTCGTTATTGTTATGAGTGTTTTTTGTTCTTCTTTGAATTTCGTCTCTTAATCTTGTGATATGATGGCAGAGAGAATGTTAAGGGAGGAAGGATGGTTTGGCTGCTTTGAAAAAGTTGGTAAAGATGAATGCCGATGAACGTTGGTTGTAGTTATAAAATGATGTCGAAACCGCTAGAGGGCGAGTGAGTGAGAAGATGAGGTGGAATGAATGATGAGAGAAACAAAACAAGAATGAAAAAAAAAAGACAACCAGATGTCTTTTTACGCTGTGAAGTACCACCTCTATATGCAAAAAAAAGAATTATAACACACTCGAACCCCTTTTTATACTTCTTCCCATCTTTCATGTCTCGATCTTTCTTCGCATGATTTTACTCGGTATCTGAGCTACCGGAGCCTGTTGTGACTGGCGATTGGGAATGGTTCATGCCAATCTTAGAGCCACTGCTAGACTTGCCTCCAAAGGTCTTCTTGCGACGTAGGATATTGACACTACCAGTCGATGAGACAGACGACCTGCTAAGACGGCGTTTGGTGATGGTTGGAGTTGTCTCCTCATCGTCATCATCGCGCGGCCGCTTTTCAGATGACCGTTCTGGGGGTGTGACGGTCTGGGCTGGTGGGGTACTAGGTGAAGGAGTGAAGTCTATCGCATCCTCTGATGATGCTGATGGTGGTGTGGAGATGTCATTATCATCGATGGCAGATTCATCGGCTGATACTTCAAGAGTAAGAACAGATGGGGCAGATACTGATGACTGTGGCTTGACTTCTTCTTCCAACTCAGCCTCGCCATCTTCAGATTGATTGTCTGAGGCTTGAGATTCACCTTGCTCGTCAGTTTCCTCCTGAGCCTGAAGATTATGTAGACCTTCAACAGCCTGATTAGCGATATCTTCTTGCGTTTGATGAGGATCAACATTTTCGATATCGATGTTATCGTCAGAATCCTCGTCTGAGTGGTAGTCAACAAGGGGCTTGCTGGCAAGAATAGAGCTGCTTCTAGAACGAGGAGAGCTTACAAACTCATTCTCGTTATCACTATCAGATATGTTCCAATATTCGGTCTCCATTGACTGAATGGAATCCGAGGCTTCGGGCATCATTGACAGTGCGTTTGGAGATTGATGCGAAGGGAAGAGCATGCTGACGATTTTCTCGTATTCACTCATGGGAAGTGGTTGAGTGAAAGCTTTGCTATTATCGTAGTTACAGCACATTGTGCGGAAAGCAGGATAGATCTTCATGTTATCTGCTTCCAAGATATCGCGATGGGTCTCAACGATATATTTGGCGATAGGGTTCAGTTTCTCCTTGTTTATGAAATCGAATACGTCGAAGCATGCAGAGCTAACCAAGTTGTCTCTAGGCAGTGTTTCGCGCAGAAGCTCAAGAATGGGCATGAAAGAATTTCGGGCTTTCAGATGGGCAATGCATACCTCTTGGCGCATACCCAGCATATGACGGATCAAACGGATAGGTATCAGCTTGAGGTGCTTCTCTTTAGCTTTGAAAAGCTTTGTCAAGCGATGTGTGAAATCATTCTTGAAGACGAAATCCTTGCTCAGGTTATGTTGGCGTAAGAAAAATATCAAGATGTCGATCAAGTACCCGAATAGAGCGGCCTGGTTCAAGGTGAATGACATATCTTGTCTCGACTCAATATCCATCAAGGGTTTGAATAGGCGCTCGGCAGAACCATTGTAAAACCGTCTGATGAACTCCTCTTGCTGTGGTAGAGGTTCAGACGGTGGTGGTCTTTGTCGAAGTTGATTGGCAACATCAGGATTGAAGCGAGCCATTTGATTGGGGAATGTAGGGGCAGGGTTCTGATAAACAGTATCCAGAAGGACTTTGATAGCGTCTGATATCTGAGTCTTGACGCCTAGATCAGTCTCAACCAAAAGTAATTCGATGAGACTATCAGTCAGAGGTAGCTGGCCATCACTTACTTGGCGATACATCGTAGCGCGCACCATTTGGGGATCATGGTCAATCATTGACACCATAATGTCAGTTGCGCCAACCCGGATGGAAACATCTTGATGCTTGAGGCCATAGTTAACAACCTTTAGTAGGCCATGAGCAATGAAGTTATTATACAAAGTCTGGCGAACAGGGGGCTCCAAATTCTTAGCAATCGAGCAGCACTGCTGAATGAAAATGACAGCATCGCGACGACGGTTAGCGAGAGAGCTTGATGGATTGAACACGCTGAACAGGTCGCTTAGTATGACGTTGTCATTCTGGATGTGCTGAACGATCTCGACTTGGTTGAAGAAGATCAGAGAGTTAAGGCAAGAGAAGGTAGCATCATCAAGGATACGCGCCAGAACCACGTCTTTGAGGTACTGGAGGCGGTATGTTTGATGGATCTTGCACTCAACGCGCTCATCGGCGATCTTGACAACCTCACGAAATCTCCCTTGGCCGTTAAGCCATTGGCGATGGTTGGCTTTTTGTCTGGGGAAGTCTGGATCGTACTCGAGGGCACCGATCACTCCGAAAACGCACTCGCTAGTGACCATCTTCTCAATAATGAGATTCTCGTTCAACAGGATGATTTGTTTCATGATATTGCAGAGCATATGCAAGTCAGGAAGTGACTTTCTTTTTTCCGATTCTTGGAATAGAGCGATGAGCTTGGGCAGATAGTCTTCTGCGACGATGAACTTGCTGAGACTATCACGGTTTATTGGCTGGCTGCTGAGAAAACGGATAGTGTTTTCGATATCAGGGAGCAAGCTAGCTTCTGGTGGTGGGAGAGAGATGGAAGGCGGTACCAACTCCATAGCAAGGTCATCTTCGAGGTTGTCGTCTATAGTCAATTTGTTAGTATCCTTGACGATAGATATCAATGACAGCGCACTGCTGTGGCGCACGCCGATCTGAAATCGCAGTTGCAGTCTCGGGCATAGAGAATTATAGAAGGTTAATGTCTTACCAGGCGGGAACGTTGATTGAATGCTGCTGATGAATTTCCTGTCGCAAAAAAAAAAAATTAGAGACATATTCCACAAGGGCTAATGCGCAAGATACAAATAAGTTGAAACTTACCAGATTATAGAACATCCATCAGCTTCTTGGAAGCTGAGAGCCATGTCAATTCCAGTCCTAGGATCCGTCCATACAATAAGAGTGTCTGCAATCAAGTTAGTGACATGATCACACCGGGTTTATCGGCTGATATTATACGTGTATGCACCTACCTTGTTGTTTTTGGAAGCCATCTTCTTTCGTAATAGAAGTTAATAAGATGCAATGGTCGGGATCATCTTCGGACTTGACAGTGACTTGTGGATCGCTTTCGTTTACGTCGTCGCTATGCTAAAAGGTGGCGAAGAGACTGAATTAGCTAACTTCCAATTGAAAGGCACATAGGCTAGTTTGCTGCAGCCTTCAAGAAGAAGTACATACCTCGGCAAAGCTAGCAGAACAGAAGCCAGTTCCTCTGTCAAACCAGTCATTATTCCGCAGTTCGTAGACCTTCACTCGCTTTTTATCTGGCGTTGGCTGAGGCATGAGCTGTGCCATCATCAACGAATCTGTGACCGATCCAGGGATGAATGAGTCCTGAATCAGGTCAGTACCTGGAGGAGCTCCGTCTATGTTGGAATCGTCCAAAAAGGGACTGGATGCGGCGTTTATATGGTAATCCTGGGTTTGATTTTGTTCCAAGGCTGTAGGCAAAGGTGACGCTTCGCACAGGCGCTCGTCAAAGACGACGTCGGCGTAAGTGATTGTTACTGCCGCCACTTTGAGAATGAAGGCTGAAGCCGCACAGAAGTTTCCGTCTGCAAGGCCTCGTGTGCGTGCACTTGAAGAGTGAGATTGGAGAGATACCGGGCGTGGTATTGAGGATTAGTTGGTGCGAGGCTATACTAAGAAAGCTAGGAACACGAGAAACCAGGAATGGGTGATTTGGATGTGTGAAGTTTGTTGTTATGAGAAGTGAGGTGTTGATGAAGTTATGGACCGTTGGTGAAAGAGATGCGTCGAAAAATTGGGTTTCTCGTTGGTGTGGGGGGGACCAAGATATGGAGGAAACTATGGGTGATGATAATAATGGTGGCCAACGGGATTAAATGAGCGAAAGACTGATGCTTATGAAAAGCCGACGCGAAGAGAAAATGATTCCGGGATCAAGTGTTTTTTTTGGGCGGCAGGAAGACGGTCGCGATGGTGGTTTAGAAGCCGAAAAAGAAAGAAAAAGATTCGGCAGTTAATGCGGTCCTGGGTTTGGGCAGTCGTGTGATGGTGGGTGTGGATGGAGAGGGGAGAAGCGCGCGCGATCGCCAAAGCTTTGTTCACAACGATGCGGCCTGATGGGTTTTGGGAGGGGGGGTTGGCGTGATGTGACTGATATGGCGGATTGGAAGAGACGGATATTGCTGACGATGATAGTGTACTCGGTACACCAGTAGTAGCAAGCGGTTGAAGGTGGGCGTCTCGGGGTTTCTGATTATTTCGCAATTCCAGGTCCAAAAGGGCGTCCGGCTCGGCGAAAACCCACAGTATGAGTAGAGGCAGCAGGTGGCTATACTATGTGCTGAAGACGAACAAATATGCGAGTGGATAGCCAGCCAGCCAGTCAGCAAAAGGCACAGATCCCGGCGATGTGTGTAAAGCAAAGGGCGACGATAGCGTGGTCGATGGCGATGGTGATGGAGAGGGAAAAGAAGAGAGCCGAAGAAGGGCGGCAGATGGCAGTCGAACGAAGGCAGAAGAAGAAGCGAAGAAACACGGCGAAGACGAAATAAGATACAATACAGTAGAAGATAAAGATAATACGGTCGAGAAAGCGAATCGATTGCGGCTGAGAAAACAAGAGCAATCAAGTCAATGATGCAGGAAACGAGAACCAACCAGGCGACAGTGGGCAAGACAGAACGCCGATGATTTTCGTGGTTGGAGGAGAGGAAGGAAAGGAAGAGAGGGAGGGCGAAGAGAAAATGGGAGCGAAGTTGCTTTGGCTGTGCTTGGCTTTTTTTGCTTTTGCTTGGCCGACTTGTCTGGCTTTGGCTGTCGTTTGGCTTTGGCTGGGCTGGGCCTGCTACTCCACTCTTCCGCCCACCACAGAGCAGGAGAGCGCGTGTCCAGGCTGGCAACCTACGCTGTAATTCAGCAATTGCCGGTTTCTTTCTTTTTTTTGCAGCTGCAACTACTTTGCTGGTAGCCGTGACGGGCTCTACGGCGCCGATTAGTTAAGCAAGCCAAATCGGCAGGCCACACACAACACGTCGCGAAATATGTACTAAACATTCGTCAGCTATGCGCCGATTTGGCCATTCACCTGTGCGAGCCATCGCGCACAGGTGCAGCGCCGTCAATTCTATGCAGGCGTTGCAGTTGCTGCTGCCGGCGACAAGATGCGACGATGCTTGTTTTTTCGCGCCATCATGTACTTGCTGGCATTTTCACGGAATGTCAGGCCTTCAAGCGCGACTTGTGCTTCTTGTCTGGGGCAACAAACAGACAGGCCATGGGCATGAGAAGCACAGGCCCAAGTCCCGGGTTTCTTGTTGTTGTTTTTTTTTAACTACATACAATGGCTTTTCGGTGGCCAAATCTACATTCCTTGGTCTATTCATGTCAAAACCATCGCCAAAAAATAGTAACAATAATAAAAAACAAAGATAAAAGGAAAGACAAATGAGCGGGAAAAACAAGACTACAATAGGCAGCCAATTGATTCTAGCGGAACAGAAGCTTGCTCCCGGAATGGAACGGAGTCACTCACTTATCAAGACATACATAATGGATCATGGCAGCGTTTCTTTCAAAGAACTTGTACATACAGATATATAAGCAGAACCGGGCAAAAATACAAGCACAAAATGCCATGCACCGTCTATTCCGGTTATCTGAGATGTTAACGGTCGCCTGCAGCCCAAGTTCCAGTTCAAAGTTGGCAGCGCATCCTAGCACTGGGTTAAGTCCGCGCCGGCAGAAGAATCATGCCCTCCTACACACAAAAAAATTAAAAATTAAAAAAAAATTTAAAAAAAACCTTATTGTGTCGACCTGGTAGTGTTATATGTAGACCCAACTCAGCCAATGAATCGCGTCTAAACTACAACATGAAACACTCTCTGTCTTCTCCCGTGACCCCCGTTCGTCGCGAACTCTCTAGCCATGGCCCAGCTAGACAAGCGAAAACGCACAGGTCAATCTATCACAAGCTCTCAAGTGCAACCAACTCGCCAAACGAGGCGCATACAGATATAAATGCATATGTACATACATATCTGTACATACCAGTAGTTGTATATTCCAGAAGCTTAAGCCTTTTTCTCCAAGACCATTCCCTCTTTGTTTCTTTCCCCCCCCCCTGTGCCGCACGGGGTGGAGAGCTAACAAGGCCTTGTCGCTGTCTTGTTCTTCCGTCTACTAAATCCATCCATCCATTCTGCTACCGATTTGGTCTGGCTAGCTGGCTGACGTGACATCTGCCCAAAAAGAATAAAAACTCTTCCCATCCCTCTGCCAGGGCATCACTAGCACAAGTACCGGCGCTATTTATTGCTCTTCTTCAATTGTACCATGATTCGATCGGAAGGGAACCGAGCGAATTGTTCCGATATCCAAGGCTTTTCTGTGCGAGTATATATTAGGGTCGTAACCCTTGTGTTTGCTACTTCTCTACATCTCTGATTCTCGTGACTTGACAGCAAAATTAGGACGTAGAATGCTAAAAGTAATGTGAGTCCATTCTTCTGGTCAATGTCGATCATACTGGCGCTACTACTAATAGACTTTCCGTTCTCCGACAATTTCAACCTTGACGTATGTGCGACGCTGAATCTTCGTCTAACAATCTCAAACTGGCCAACTGCCTCGTGCCAATATAAAAGAACCCCAAGCAACCGATCCATGAAATGCGGAACAAATATGCCAAAAAGAAGGCATGGAACTAGCTAGGAAGATGAGCCCAAACCTGCATAAAATAGAAAAGACTTGCAGAGAACTTTCCTCCCTACTCATCCATCCCTAGAACGTTGCCACTTACCTTGGCCTACCCACCCACCCGAATGGCTTCGACGGTAACAAAAAGAGATGACCAGGGATAGGCTTGACAAAAAACAGCCAAAATCCCAACCCCAGCTTGAGCTTTTATTTCCCAAGAAGAAAGCAGGTTTTTTTTTTTCGATTCTAATTACAGTAAGGTGGCGGAACCTCGTCGTTGCATTTTCTCCCACAATAAAAAAAAGATTCAATAACCTACCCCGAGCTTCAGCATGGCCTTTTTTTTTTTTTTTTTTTTTTTTTTGTTAGTTTCTTCTTTTGGGGCTTGATTTTTCTGAAAATCCCGGCACGAACTCTCGAATTCAAAAAGACCATCTGGGAAATCTGGGCATCCTGGGGCAACAGGTGGTCAGGTAAGCTACCTAGGGTCTAAACAAAGACATATATCGTCATTGTCAAGGCTGAGGCGTGAGTGACGTCCATCCTTTAAGATATTATATAATTACAGGGATACGGTTGTTGAATATAAATAAAACATATGCGAAGAAAACCTTTTCTCATCCGTAATTACCATTGAGGTGTCGAGATGCACGATATTCTCCAACTTAGTTTCAAAGCGACGTGATTCATATTAACCTGGATCCACCACTAGATTATGCTATGTTTTATATAACACTTCCTGTCAGATCACAAAGGACTTGCACGGAATTCTCAAGTTTCTTTTAACGGATATCATCTTGTGCAAGTACAGACTATGAAACTACTAAGGGTTATATGGTGGTATCAACATGAGAGTCGCGTACGAGTACACATGAAAACTAAAAAAAGGTTAAATAACAATGTCACCTTGAACAGGCCCACCGAAAAAGATCGTCATATTACCTGGGATCACCGATAATTTCAACGTATATAAAATATGTGTACGAACAATTTTCATTCGTGTAACCGCACAACATTGTTCATAATTTGCCACCCCGCCCCAGAAAACAATAAGACTTTGACGTGATGAATTGGGAGTAAAAAGACATGGTAGATTCTGTGCAAGCCAAATGATGATGATGAAAAAAAAGCTTATCATCTACGCCGCAAGACCCCGCCTATACTGGGATGAAGTTGTTGAATTTTAATGAGATACAAACGAGAAAAGGAAAATTATTAAGACGTTGGCGTAGTTAGGTGCTGATTCTGACGCATAAACTATGCAGGTACACCACCAATAATGATAACATCGAATGGAACTAAAATTCGACTTTGGGTTATATTGACTGTGACATCGCCCTATACTACCTCAAGTCTGACTTTTTTCTCAGTAATCTGTCAAAACATGCGGTGAAGTACTGTGGCCCGGCTGTTGTAGCGATGCTGGATTGAGACAAGTAATAGATCAACTAGATAAACATAGCAATGATCTATGCCACATAGCCGTCGAAGGGGTAAGAGAAAAAAGAGAGGGTGTCTTCGTTGAGTGCTTTTTGGCATACTATCACGGTAGATATATGGAACTATTCTTCTGATAGCAGGTTATGCGTATCGGATCGGATTTATTACATAAGTACGGAGACTATCGGTAGAAATACACGAACAATCACATTTTATACAATAGAGTGCTGACAGTCCGGAACAACAAATGGACGGAGAAGATAATGATGATAATAATTCACTGCTTGGTATATTGGGGGTATTAAAACAGACTTCATCTCGCATATCATAAGGATAGTGAGTAAAGAAGAAGACGAAGAGAGAAAGGAGAAGTAATTATAAAAAAGGACAGATCAGTGAAAATAAAAGAATCCAGCCGGTATTAAAGCACACAACACAGCAATACAAACCAACAAACAAACCCCTCCTAGAAATCATGCCAAGTTCGTATATTTCATTTCATGTTTTTTTTTTCTTCCATTTTTTGATTTTGTGCTCAAGTATTATTTGCCGAACAAGGCCCTGCCTATTTGTTAGGATTAGTTGCCTACTATGATCTTTTCTTGGGATCGACCAACTCTGTGCCAAAGACACGGTCCCAGAAGCGAGTAGTCACGCCGAAGCCGTTCTCGTAGTCGAGGAAGTGGTGCTCCAGGTGGTACTTCTTGAGAGACTTGTACCATAGCGGCAGGTTCTGGTGGTGCAGGAAGTAGTGGGTTAAGTCGTAGCAGACGTAGCCGAAGACGCCGCCGCAGAAAACGGCCGTAGCGCAGCCCCAGCCGTATGTGAAGATGGCGTGAGCAAGGCGGTAGAATGGTGTAGCGAGTGCGATGAAGAGCGTCGGGGGCATTACGAGGCGGTACTTGTCCATAGGCAAGTAGTGGTGGATGCCGTGGAGTAGGAAGTGGAGGGTCAAAGCAACGCGGTTATCGGGAAGCCATCTGTACAGAGAGAAAGAGAGTTTGGTTAGCTTCAGACCGAATGTGTGCCTTGCCGTGTTTGGCAGGCTGGATCAAAACATTGTCGGACAGATGAGAGGAAAACTTACTCATCAAGGTGGAAGAGGAAACGGTGTAGCACATATTCGATTAATGACCAAAGACTAAAGCCAAACAGGAAATGGCCGGCTAGAGAGTTCCTTGTCTGGCCTTCAGCGGAGATGTAGAGGCCGTAGGCTACACACGGCAGCCAAACCATGGGAACCACCCACCACGGCGTCAAAGAAAGCGGCTCTAGGAAGTTTCCGAACAGTGGTGCCGACGCACCGCCCTTGAAATGTCTCGGCCGGTGAACCTGGTCCAAGTAGAAGCGTTTGGAGAAGCCACCAAACCAGACCTGCATTAGCAACGGCTTGGATAGATCCAGGAACTTGTGCTTCTTGTAATCGTCGTTGATGTCGGTGTCCTTCTCCAGGTCGTCCTCGGTGGCCATACCAGTGCGCGCGTGGACCCAGCGGCCATCCTCGAACACCATATCGGCGTCTATCGGGGTTCCAGCAGCAGCGGCGGCGGCGGCAGCTACGGCCTCGGGACTTCCCTTCTCGGCAACGAAGCCGACTAAGCACTCGTCCAGAATCTCGTATGCCGACTCGGAGTGTACGTGGGAATCGGGGTCTTTGAGGATGGCAGTGACATCCTTACCGCCGTAGTCGAGTACAAGATCGGCACCTCCTGGGTGGTCCTCGACAAAATCGGTCACATCATAGACGTTCTTGCCAATAGTCATGTAGCATGACTCACCAGTCGAATGCGACTCGACCTGGGCGCGGCTGAAGATTGGTAAGGTGCGGGCAGGCATCGTGGTCGGGGTTATTAGGCGAGGGTTCGATAAAAGGACAGAAACAAAAAGAGAAGCGTGGGAGTAATTAAAAGAAAGTCGGGATATGGAGCAAGTGAATGCTTTATTATTGGTCCTATAAGGAAGGCCACTATCGCTCGAACAACAGAGAGAAAAATATGAAGGAAGAAAGAGGAAGGGGAGGTCGTGGTTCAGGAGCCTAGATTTAAAGACCAACCGCAAGAAAACGAAATATGAGAAGTGGGATGGAAAACACTGCAGCTTTCAGGCAGTTTTCAGGCAGTCGATTAGGCAAGTAGAAGAGAAAATGAACGGATTGATTAAAAAGCAAAGCGAGACTATATAATTAAAGTAGAAAGAAACAATCAAGTTTTTGGCCGTGGTGTTTTAAGGGGCAAAAAGAAAAAAGAATTAGTAGAAGGGAAGCAAGACTTGAATAGCTTAAAAGAAAAGAAGGGAAAAAAAAGTCATGACGTGGGGAGACTTCGGAAGAACATAAATGATATTAGGTTTGCCTGCCACTAGAGAAAAAAAAATTGGACCAAGTCTAAGCCGCGCAACAACGACGACAGGCGGACTGACAAGTTTACCAAATAAGCCGCTCTGGTGCTACATTCAACCAGTATCAAAAAAGCCAAAAGTCGGCAATAAATTCTGCGGAACGCCTGGGAATCAGGATATATACATGCAAGTATGCTATCTTCTCGTTTCATCATCTAGGACTAAAAAGAACAGCATAGCAACTTGATAATGAGGCACTCAAACCTAGCAAGTGATCGGCTTTCACAGGGTCATAAAAATATCAGAGCGAAGATAGAGAGAAAGAAAAAAGAACCAGAACGGCCTATCGAGCAAAGAAGTGGAAAAAATAAACAATAGCAGCTATTTTCTTTGATTTAACCAAGCACGCCAGAGTCATTCGAAAAGGCAGAACAGATCGTATGTTTTTCAATTTCTTGTCCAGTTACTAACCTGTTTTTTTTTCTTTTTTTGTCCTTTCTACCAAGGCTAGAAATCACAGTATGAATTTTAGAAGAATACCCCTGAAATCTAACAAGAATACAAATAAACTGGGTATTTACTCAAGTCTGCTACTAGAAAAAAGTAGAGGATTGCCAAGTTGTTAATTGCAATGCCGGTGCTTCCAGCAGAAAAAGAAACCGCCAAATGATAAGTCAAGCAACTGCTATGTTTGGCATGGCATGGTGTGATATGAGAAAGGATATGAGGGGCCATATTCCCTGAATCGTTTCGTTCCACTTCGTGTTGCAATGATTACTTAGATCACACGGTTACTTAATTGACTCTCTTTTGCTATGCCAATATCCAAGGCAGAAAGAAAATAACATCAACTTAAAATACACAAGGCAAACATCAAATGAAATCTAAATTCGATTAAGAAAAAAAGCTATGTCCTCCTCCTTCTCCCCCAGATAAAAAAAAAACAATGGACAGGCTCTAGCGAAGGTAACCGCCTACGGCTACCGCCCCAAACCAAACTAACCCAAGGAAAAAAAAAATTGCTTTTACTTATATTGTTGCCTGCTAGGACAAAATGACGATAATCAGAAGAATATCTTGCCGATCTTATTATCGCGTTAACAACAAACCTCCGTTTGGTTGAAATACACGTTGCTAGGCCTTTGTTTTTTCAGCATCTGCTCAAAATATTATGAATTTGAGGTTACAGTTAGTTACATATACATCTGTACATACATATATGTAATTTGACTGTCTCAGTGGTACTTGGCTAATATTATTCAAGGCGCGAAATCACGTGCCAAAAAGGTAAACATCGACAAGAGGCTGCTAACCCCGATTTTGTTTTGAACCAGGAATCAAGCCTCACTATTCAAATAAAACAAACCGAACAATGGTATTCTATGTATGAACGAAACAATCAAATCCATTCCAGGGTTTAATTCGAGTTCGGGGTTTTCGTTTTTTCTATAACGTCCAACGGCGTCAAATCGGTGTCCGCTTCGTCTTTAAATACCTACCACAACTAAATGCATATGTGTATGTATGTACAGATATAAATAAATAAATAAAAACATAAAAACATAAGAAATTCCTATTCATTCGGTTATAAGAATATATGTTATTGTTTTCTCCAGGAATCGATTGCCGAATAAAAAATGGGAAATGAATTAGAGAGGGAGATCTGATGTTGGCCTGACCTTCCTTACCTTGCAAGAGCTTCGCTCGCTTTGATACGGGGTTTTCGCATGACGGCTAAAAATCAAAATCAAACTCAACATGGTTTCCTAATGTTCTGACCTAAACCCGACATACGATGATTATTGGTTGACATTGCTTTTCCAAGTATGTAATTCGAACTCGGAAGATTGTGCGAGATTATACATATATGAAATACGACACAGGTATTCCTAGCATTTCATATGAACTTTACCTGATGTGTATTTGATATATTCAATCATGATGTTTATGATATTCAGAAAAGCCACAAAATGTACGTTTATCAAGAAACCTGTATGTAATCAACCAGATAACTATATCGCTTATCGTGTAAAGATAAAAACCCGAAACATGAATAGTACAACTAAAGCATATCAAAAGTGAAGAAGAAAAAGGTTCGAACCGTCTATAAAAATAAAGAAAGACCAAGTAGATATAAAAACAAAACCAGCTAAATACCGTGTGTAATAGAAAGAAGGTGAAAACGAAGTCCCGAATTTATACACAGAATGGGAAATTTGAGGATGTCAAGTAAAAAAATAAGGCGGTTCATACTAACAACGGAGATGATCCGACAACATGAAGGTAGAAAGGAAATAGAGCAAAAAAAGCAATAAGAAAGAAATTCAAGAGAATTCCATTCATCTCATCCTACCGCTACCTAAAGGGTCTTGGAGAAATCGGACTTTATACTAGCCTCTATGGATTGATCTCCAAAAATAAGGCACGAACAAAAGAATTCTCAAGTAAGGATAGAGAGGAACAAGGATAAGATATATATATATATATATATATATGCATATAAATGGCGATGCGATGATTCGGTGGTCGGAAAGGAGATGAAACTTCCAGACAAGAACAAAAAATAATTATAGAGAAGTGGAGGGGGAAAAAAAGGTAGCGTAAGACGAGAAGCGGATATGAGAAAGAAGACTGTACCATATGCTTCTTAAAGAAATAGGTTTACTCAACTTTGTACATGAGTTTTGGTGAGGCTAATAGTACACTAAGAAGATGTTCTAGCGATTGCCTTGACCATAGTCACTTGCATAATTGAGATCACCAAAGCCTTGTGGCATACCACCATCTCCGAACCCTGTGCCGGGCCCGCTCACATAACCGCCATCGTCACCCTCTTCGAAATCACTGGCCTCAAAGGACGACCGTCCTGATATTTCATCATCTATGTTTGGACCGGCTGGCGCCCAATTCATCTGTGCTAGAGCAGGGTATTGCGCAAGCAGGGCCTGCGGTAAAGCATAAGCACCGGAAGGATCCAGAGGGTATCCATCAGGTCCATACACCTGTGGTGGTCCCATACCCTGCGTCATATTATGGGCAATTTGTTGCTCCTGCCAAGCACGTTGGCGTTCTGCTGCTTCTTCGTCGAGTAACGGCTTGATACAGACACGGCCTGCTTCGGAGCGGAAATGACGACCAAGAGCATCGGCACGAGCAAAGCGCCGACTGCAACCCCATGTGCCACCGCCCTTGAGATCTCCTTTGCAGACAAACTTCTTTTCGCCGGAATGGAGACTTTCGTGGCGCTTACGGTCATGTTGGCGCGCAAAGGCTTTCCCACAAACAGTACAAACGAAGGGCCGCTCGTCGGTGTGTGTGCGAAGATGGGACCGAAGATTGTACGCTCTGGTAAAGCGTTTTGGGCATAGAGTACACTGGAAAGTGGCAGGGTGCTTCTGTACTCGGCGCGCATTGCCGTTTTCTGTGGAGTTTTGGTATTCCGGATCTGCTAAGCGTAGGGCAATCACATTATTCGGCACAGAAGATGTAGATTGGCGGCGGCGAGATGAAACAACTGAAGAATTTCTACTGCCCGGTGATACAGATCGAGACACATCGCGCGACATCGAAGCTGCAAGATTTGGTGAAAGACTGTTCGCCTGTGAGGGGTTATAAGGATCTGTGACGGATCGAGGGCGTGTACGACCTGTTATGAAAGTGAAGAGTCAGCAAAGCTTACGATGAATACATACAATTATGAGAGAAAATGAATCTTGAAGGCTACTATACCTCTTTCAGGCGGGGTGAGCGAGGAGGCGTTTAAAGTCTGACCGCCTTCGATTGGCCGCGGTGGAGGGGCTAGTTGAATATTGATCGAGGGCGTTGCCATTTGTCCCATATCAAGAACATGGTTTTGGAGCGAAGGGAATGTTTCAGGTGTTGGTGGCATGGTGAAGTTCTGAGCATATGGACTAGTAGCGTTGAGCATGCCGAAGTTCGCGGACGGATGTATATCGCCGGGCATGGGTACCATGCGGGGAGACATGGCGGGGCTATGAGTAGTGCTCGGTACCGGCATGATACCAGGACTATGTTGCGGATCTGAAAAGGTCAGGTTGCTGATGTGTGCCTCGACATCTTGATACATGCCGGAAGTATCGATAGGACGCTGCATAGGAGAGTGTCCAGAGGCATCAAGCGAGGTATCGAAGTTGTCGGTGGGTTGAAGCAGAGGCGAGTGGACACTAGAAACATCACTGTACTCTGATGGCGATCGACGGTGTCCTTGGAAGGATGGGGCGTTCCAAGTCTGGCCAGCAAATAAAGCATCCTGAGGACCGAGGGAAGCATTTCTTGAATGGCCTCCGGGAGGAGACGAAAACTGATTTTGCATCATGGAGGGCGATGCATGGGGCTCAGGTTTCAAATGGATGCCAGTAGGCGATGATGGGTTCATTTGGGGTGAGACGATGCCAGATGGTATGTTTTGATCAACAAACAGAGGCTGCTGGTCGTAGGTATTGTCGCCGGTAGCGACAGGACCGGTAGGAAAAAGAGAGAAGTCGTCTGAATATTCGGCGTTGAAGGTCGGATTCTCGCCTGCCTGGGAGAAGGATAGCGTGGAATCAACTGAGCCTCGATCTCTTATTAAGGCGTTGTTCATGTAGAAGTTGACAGAGGGGTTGAAGTTCTGCGACACCTGTGAGTCTATAGACAGGCCCAGGCCCATAGAAGCAGAATTGGAGGGGTCGAAGGAAGTAGTAGTTGGCTGGGGAGAAGTATTGCCGTCGGTATGGGAAATGGATGATACCGAGCGATTGCGGTTGTGTTGAAGATTCATGGCGGGCAATTATGTTCTTTTAAATAATCAAGCGCAACACTACCAGGTGGATTGAATGGGAACAAGAAGAGGCGATGCGGTGCGCGTGCGTAGATTGACGGATGGATCGATGGGAACAAAGGGAGCGACCAAATGATGACTGAGAGCGCACAGTAGCAGCAAGTACAGTGGTAAATGGAGGAAAATAGAAAGAAAAGAAGAAAAAAATGGTACAAGAAGGGTAATTTACGCTGGAATGGAATGAAATCCGGGGAGTTGGAATAGGCTTCCAGATTCCGGACAGTGCGGACAAGTTCTTACAGGAACAGAATCAAAACCGAGACCAAGGTCAAGACCAGGACTAGGACCAGGAACAAAAGCAAGCAGGTAAGAATGAATGAGCAGCGATGGAATCCTGAAAAGAACGACCGCAAGGAGACAAGGTGGTGCTGTCAACAACAAGTGAAGGGTTGACGGTTGACGGACTACTCGACTAGGCTTTCTGATAGACGAGTCTGCCTTTCTTTTTGTGGCTGAGCGTCGCTGGTTGTGCACAGCCACGATCCCGAGAAATAGCGGAAATAGAAGCAATACAAGAAGTAGTTGTAGGAAGCGTTGAGGTGACAATACACGATAGTATGGATACTAAGAGAATAGGAGAGAGAATGAAGAAAGAACAAAAAGAAAGAATAAAAGAAGGCAGTAGTATACGTAGGTAGCGGAGGCTGGCAATCAATCACACTTCAACACCACACTAGATTTGGTTGAAAGGCTATAGATAGTAATGCAAAATTGCGTAATTAGAGCGGCGCTGGTTAAGGAACGACAGACTAGAACTGGAGTCTACGGAGCCAATGAAGCAAGCAACGATACGAAAAAAGTAGGCGGTGGACACCGAGTGTGAATGTAATCGTTTGTCGTCGTCACAGGTGTCTGTTCGTATAGAGAGATGGATGGGCGAGGTGACAAAAAGAGAAAGATGGAGAAAAGGAGAGACAGCGGCTGTCTATCTGAAGCGAAGGAAGAAAAAACTATGACGCTCTGTCACTGAGCTCGTGGAAAGTCGGCGAGCGATGATTGAGAATGATGATTAGCGCAAAATAAAAGAAATAAAAAAGAAGAGAAAAATACAAAGAGCGCACGATGGGGTCGAAAAGGAAAAACGGTAGAGAGAGACAGATTGAGTAGCTTAGCTAGTCAGCAGCAAAAGAGCCCAAAATAAACAGAAACAGACGACAGTTTCTCTCTCACGTCTGTCTTAAAGTGGGCAAGTCCGACCAGTTGTACTAATAGTAGGAGATAGACTTTGCAAGCCAAACATGCATGTACATAGGTAGCAATGCAGTTGCAGAGTCGCAAATACGGCAAAGCGGAATGGGGGCAGAGAAGAAAAACCAGATATACTCTAGCCAGCAGGTGGAAAAGAGGGGAAGAACGTGACCTTTGTCTTGCAGATTGAGGCAGGATGACCGTGACTACAACTAGTAGTATAGCAACTACGTCGATATTTGGCGGTGCCTGGTTCGCTCAGAGAAGAGAAGGAAAGACTACTTTGAGAACTTCAATCAAAACACCTGATTGTCCTGGTCGTCGTCTAGCTTGTTTTGGCTCTAAACGCCCTGCTCGATTTCCCTTGGCTCTACGATGTCCTTCTTCTTTTTCTGGAACAATAGCCCTCGTCGTTAGTTGGTTGTTTCATCTGCTCTTTGCCGCACGGTGTACTTCTGCTCTACTGTAGTTGTCAGCAAACTCGAAGTACCCCGCTCATTTATGGGTCCCGCGGGGTAATAGGAAAAAGAAAACGAACCGGGCCCTATCTCGCATTATTCTTTACTCTTGCAACCTTTTTATTTGTACTTCATTGTTTGCTTCTCTTGTTTCTTCTTGTGACGGTCTCCGAGATTTGCCCTACAAAGTACCGCTTTATCTCTTGTTCTTCTTCCTCCAGCGGCTACGCCGTCGTTTCAGCTTTTTTCATTACCCTCTGGTGTACAGTACTGTATGGAGAGCTACACTGTTACGAGTGCCGTCGCAAGATATAACAAACAATACTGAAAAAAATATAAAAAAATATACAAAATTACCAGCAGCCCTATCAATCTCGTCTCACACGGTCTAGTTCTAGTTGCAAACACGGCTATTTGGCTCCGTGCGTAACAAACATGCAAACCGTATCCGCCATACTTTGCTTCATTCCTCTGACCAATATTGTCACTTTATGAGATGAGGCTATCTAAGTATCTGTATTCTATCATATTATTGCACTGGTCCCCTTACGCTTCACTTTTAGATCGATTTTAGAATATCACGCGCCAATCAACCAACCAGCCAACGAACTTCGCTCACGATCATCTGCTCTTTTTTCATCCCTGGTTTCAAACAGCTGCAGCTGCCTTCATTTCCTGCTCTCTTTGTTCCCCGTCTACTGATTTGAAGGCCATTATCATTACTTGCTATAGTTAGTCTTAATATCAGAGGTTTGAAGATACTCGGTTGGCATCCCTACTAAACAATCAAACTAACTTTTAGTTGGTTTGACTAAATGTGCGCTCTCAAGCCTCTTTTTCCCATACACTACGATATGCATCCCTAACAGTAATGATGTCAATATTATGAAAGGTCTTTGGTACCTAGCTACCAATACTACTTCTTTATCCCATATTCCTATCTCGCTTCCAAAACGCCAACGAGAGAGCGAACCTAGCAGGAAAAAAGAAAGTCCTTGCAAAGACCTAAATGCGGATAATACTTTCTTCTGGCACTGTACAACGCTGTGACTTTGGACTGAAAGTTGAATGCCGAGTCCGGGTATCAGTTTGATTGGTAGTTTTGGTGGTTGGGGAAGCAAGTGTCGGCTCCTCATTCGGTTGTTTGTATGAATTGTATCGGCTTGAAGTTAAGCTTGGCTTCTTCTATGCGTTCTAGAAGCGGAGTAATCGCCGTTTTGTTTTCTAGTCCCTAACCCTAACGTACAGACCCGTCTTTTTGCAACTACCAGTAAACCCTAACATTCTGGTGATGAAATAAAAGACTTCGTGTAGTTATATGCATTCATAGCTATATAGCTGTATAATTGTATACATAATATGTATGTAATTGTATGTAATGAAAGGCACAATATTCTCGGCCGGCCAAAAGACAAACTAGGAAAGGACACATTTGAGCTTTCCTTCTTTTCCTCTCTTTGAGCCACTCATTTATTTGATTTCCTGATAGTTCTCGCTTTGAAACACGCCCCTTTGTGGCAGTGCAATTCAGACTCATGCTCCTGGAACACACAAATAGCACTTGTATCATTTTATTTTATTATTTCTAGAGTACTTCCATCGAATAACAGAAATCACACTAAGAAACAAGCATTTTCAAATCTTGTTTGGCTTCTAAAAATAGGGACGGACATGAGCTCCTTAGTATGGGCTTTGGCATTTTTCTAGTACTGCTACGTTATCTTTACGTATATGTAGCTTATAATTCGTTTTATTCTTGTCTTCCACACAGCCGCAGTTTAGAATGGCACGTTATTCATGTTAATGCCTATATGTAGCTGGTTATATTACTAGCTTTTCTACTGGCAGTTATAGATTCTCGTGTTCGATCAATTCTAGCGTTTTGCCGGAAACAACGGGCTCCGTTTGGTTCGTATGCTGGTAACTCCAGCTTCAACCAACAATTCGACAGCAAATGATGGCCAATAGCCGTTGTCTTGGCTCACCTACATATGTATATAAGTTGTAGTTATTGAATATTGCCGCTTATTCTTGCAAGTCGCCGAATAGGAAGCTCGGCATAGTACAAAGTGCATTTTAACTTGTATGCATTTCTTGCTATGACCTTTAACAATATGGAGCTATGGATAAGTCATGTTATGAGGCATTATAACTTATTTATAGCATACAAACTGTTCGTTGACGACCATTGACAGTTCTGCCATAAGAAGCCAAGATCTATAGCTGTAGACAGTTAGATTTGCTCCATAGATATGCAATGAAAGCGATTATGTTCTAACTTGGGACTGAGACACCCAAAAGCGAGCAAAGAGATAGGTTGACAAGCTTATGTGAGCATTGGAGGAAAAGCCTGCCCCGTCGAGTGCATCGGGTTATGAATCTTCTGTGATATATACATTGTATTTTGATGCGTAGGTTTTTTTTTTATATTCAATCTTTTAAGCGTAAAATATGCAACTAGAGTTAATTTACAAGCTAAGCGATTAGAGTCGAAATAGAGAAATTGAAATGTGTAGAAGCAGAAATACAGACTATATTCTTTCAAGCGCCATCCCTTCTTTTGTGATTAGCGTTTGGTATGTGGCTCTACTCCATCTGACTAGATAACACAATATGACTATGTGATATTGTCGGTTTCATCACATGACTTCGTACTGTCATCTGTTACTTGATACGCAGCCGAGCTTAGTTAATGGTCCCGATTTCTCCCTTGTGATACATTATTGCTGATTGAGTGAAGTGGACAAGAATGAAAAGCGCAAAAAGGTACTGGGAACAGAGGCCTCCAAGAATCCTTGTATTCGAACGCCAGATGCTTACACCCTAGCCCAAACAAGACCTAAACAAGAGGGTAGCATCCATGATGTTAATTTACAACTATACTTAAAAGAAGGGTCCAAGAAGAACGTGGCTGACCCAGATTTGGAAAGAAGGAGGGTCTTGTGACTATTCTAGGGTTTCGGGGTTGTGTTCTATCACATTGCGTTGCACCACTTACAATTTTCTTTACACGATTTTGATGAAAACATTCGGATTAAACACTATAAACAACTCCTTCCCTTCCGGCGCGAGTCGCGGACGCCCTTGGTTAGCTTCGACGCGATCAGGAGGAAGACGCGACGACCGCCGTAAAGGTCTACGCGCTCGTCAGAGACCTCTCCTCGCCGCAATGCGCGAGAATGTCCGTGAAGGACACCTAACCACTCTGGACTCCCTCGTCAAAACATTGCCCTCGGGACCCCCGGGTCGAAGGGCAGTAAACCTAAATGAGCAACCCAGCCTGCTCCGGCCCTCCCAGCCGAACTCCGAGGCAAGTCCTCCGGTCTCCAAACCTCCCTCCGCCGGTCCCAAGATCAGCGACCCCAAGACCAATCCCAACGGCCCCAAGGCCACCCACCCCCTCCCAGATAAGCTGGAAAGGACTGCGTTGCGACGGCACGCCAAGTCGGCCGAGGCAGGTGACCGCCTCCGGTCCCACAAGGCTCTCATTGAGAAGAAGTTCCAAGTCTCCTTCCAGGAGATAACTGATCTACTTGAGTACCGAGTGGTACACATCGCCGTAAGGGTTTTCGATGCTTCCAAAGGCATAGGAGGCCCCGCCAACCTCGAACTGGCGGGCAAAATTGGGAAAGCGCACACTGGAGTGGCGCCAGGGTTGAGGTCCGATGGACCAAGAACAACTACAAGAACTTGGGTCTGCAAATGGCCTTCTTCTTCCCCAAAGAAGTGAACAAGTTTCAGATTGGCCAGAGTTCGTTCTCAAGACGAATTCACCCACAACCAGTCATCCACCAGTGTGGAAGATGCTGGAGCTTTCACAGGTCCCAGTTCTGCCACAAGGCTAAGCGATGTGCCAAGTGTGGCCGTGCGGCCTATACTGGTGACAGCAACTTGCCCAAGATTTGCATCAACTACGGCGGCCCACATGAGGACAATAACCGCAAGTGCCAAGCAAGACCAACATGCTCAAAAGGAGTCATTGTCCCACCAGACGCTGCCAAACCTAAAGAACTTTGCAAGAAGCATCGAAAGAAGGCCCAGGAGTCTGGAAAGGTTGCTTCCGCCATGACTCGAGCTCACTAGGAGCCCCCACTGCCAACGTGAGTTCCTCGGACTCTTTCGCTCCACTTGTCAAGATGGAGATAGATAGTGATGAAGTATCCCCGTCTCACGAATAGACATCCTTCAAACTATCACCGAGCTGCTACGCCCCTCCTACGTGTGCTTCAGGCAAATGTGGGACGAGCGAATAGTGCTCACAATCAGTTGTGGAGGCCGCTTTGATGTAGTTCTTGTCCAGGAGCCCTGGACATCCCTTAGAGGTAGTAAGCGATGTTCCGTTAGCCATCGCGAGTTTGACAAGTTTCCCCCTACCCATGAGTAGTTACAGTCAAGACCCCTTGTGCTGACCTACGTCCGGAAGGTTTCCGCCCTCTGGCTCGTACAGAACCACAGGCTTTTCTCCCCCGACATCCTCTCTCGCACCCTCCACCGTTCTTCCAAGATAGAGATAGTCAATGTGTAACGAGCTCCTAACGGTAGGATGCCCGACAGCCTTAATCCCTTATCCAGCATTGATGTTAAAGCTAACACGATCTTCACCGGCAATTTCAACTTGCACCACGAATCATGGGAACCCAACGCCTCCCGCTCCTCTGGAGCAGACCAACTGGTGCAATGGATGGAATCAAATAACCTTCAACTGGCTAGCCCTATCGGGCAGCCCACACACAACAGAGGCCATGTGCTCGACCTAGTCCTGACAAACATCCCAGGAGCTACCTCGGTGATCCTGCCGGATGCTCACTCGTCTTCAGACCATGAGTCTGTAGGCACCTTCATCCAACTAGGGCAGCAACAGCAGCCCCCTTTAACCAGACTCAGGATGAAACCTGGAGACGGTACACTGTTGGAATCAGCCCTCACGCATGTCCCCACCCCCCCTGGACGGGCTAGACATAGCCGTTGCCAATGGCATTGAAGCGATTTCGGCTACTCTCCGAGCCATCTACCCTGTGGTACACACCAGTGTACCATACAATGACTTTTGGAATGCAGACTGCCAAAATGCCAGACTTGATTTTCTTGCTGTTAAGTAACAAGGTGCTAGAGAAGAAATGCTGAGTGCGAAGCTCGCCCTAAGGCGAACCGTACGCAAGGCCAAGAGGGCCTTCGTGAAGCCCAATAAGGATGACTTGACCAACCCCTCGAATTGGAGACCTATTAAGTCACTGTTCCCGAACAGGCTCTACCTGGGCGAGCTGCCACCGACCTGGTGGAATGTTTGGTTCATGATGTCCGCGACTCCTGGACCATGAGGAAGGTCTGCACCATGGCCACAATCGATGTGGAAGGTGCCTTTGATAGTGTTCAGCCTGGACGCCTGGCGGTCCGACTCACTGAATAAGGATGGCCGGAGTATGTGGTCCGATGGGCTGCATCCTTCGCCTCCCGTAGGGCATCCGGCCATCCGGCTCGGGGAGCATATCGGTGGCTTTCAGCCGATCCCGCATGGACTCCCGCAAGGGTCACCTGCATATCCTATTCTCTTCCTCCTCTTCTTGGAGCCACTCCTTAACGTGATGCCGTCCAGTTTTGGGTACGTGGGCGATGTTGCTTTCCTCTGTTCCGGCAACACTTTGACGGAATCCTCTCGCCTGGCTGCTACTTGTGTCACCCAAGCCAGAGAATGGTGCCGTGACAATGGCCTCTCCCTTGCTGATGGTAAGATAGGGTTCCAGCACTTCCATAGAACAAGGCAAGAACCCACTGACATATAAATTGATGGGGTTGCACACGCTGATAAATTGATGGGGTTGCACACGCTGCTAACGAGTCCACAAGGTGGCTAGTAGTATACCTAGACACCAAGTTGCGATTCAAGACACATGTTCAACACTGGACGTCCAAAGCGTCCGCTCTAGCTGCTCAGGCTTCCTGGTGAACGCAGTCAACAGAGCACTGAAAAAGATTGCTCGATCCTACCCGCCGGTGTACCGAACTACAATCATACCTGCACTCCTCCGGGAGGCAGGTATCATGCCAGCGGACCTCATCCTCGATGAAATTTGAGAGAAGTCCGCCATCCGCCTCACGTCTGGACCAAACTCCGGCTAAACCCCACCTCCCACGCCGTGTCCTGCTCCCTAGGGCCTACATCCAACCCCCCACGCCTCACACGAAGCGTGACAACCAAAGAAAGTTACCAAGCTATGCTCAACAACATCTCCCCCTTTGACATAGTGGCATACTCAGATGGCTCCAAATAAGCGAATGGTCTTACCGGTGCTGGAGCCTCTGTATGGCAACTTCACACTCAGATCGCCTCAGTAGGAATATCCCTTGGAGAGAACTACGAGATATATGGCACTAAGATTCAAGGGGCCCTATTAGCCTTAAAGAGGACTTTCTCCTCCTACGCTAAGATTTGGGCCATAGATGTCTGGATTATTCTAGACAACCAAAATGCCTCAGAAGTTCTGCTGGACTCTGACCCTACTATCACCTCGCAGCCCGAGATCCTGGAGTTTCGGCGACTCGCAGCTGCTTGACCACTACGAAGAATCTCGCACCCTGGCAGGCCGGGCCAAGTTCGAGTTCTTTGGTGCCCTGGGCACATTGGGGAGGGAAATGAACAAGCCGACACCCTCGCTAAAGAAGCCTGACTTCACGCAACATCTGTGTATATAGAGTGACTCTTGTTTTTGGTGGATGTAGTCGTGTTGAAGTGTAATATAGCACGAACAATATACTAATTACCTTTCAATTTGTTGTCTGAATAGTTACCTCCAATGAATCCAGGTAAAAGGACAGAAAAGGTTCAAGGCCTGTTTTGGTAGTATGTTGGTAGCTAAGTATGTGACTTTAGTTGACTTGCCAAACATTTTTCAGTGTTCAATATTGTATCTTCTGAGTTACAAGTTCCTTTTGCCTTTGTATTTCCTTTACTTTTCCACTAGTTGTGACAAAGATTTACCTTAGGCTCTTACAGATTATGTCCTCCCACGGAGTGGGGTTGCAGCCATATTGTATGTCTCTAACCCTCATGGTGGACAAATATGATATACGAGATTGGCACGCAGAGTGCCCAATTTTGCACTATAAAATACATACTTTCTAGTCTACGGGATGTTTACCAACTTACAAGCCTAGTATGATAGTGGTATAAATGAAACGACAGGTCATCATGGGGTCAGGTGATTATAAATGAGAACATATATCTGATATTAAAAACCAAAAATGGCAACAAAATAGGATTTGAGCCAAGTAGGCGCAAGTCAAAATCTTGGGGAGGTCAAACCTGGCTGGAAGACTAGGCTATGAGATAAAAATGCGAAACTATGAAGAGCACAGAGGCTATGTGATATGGTAAATGCTAATAGAAATGCCCTGTAGCACCCTTTCTAGCTCCACGGTGCTACAGCTTGACATTGCTAGCTATGAAAACTTGATTCGCTGGTCCAAAACAAGCAGATGCCATGTACGCTTTAAAGACTCTCAGCCATCCAATTGTAGTAGCTGAGTTCGTTGTAAAAGCCGGGAGTGCAGTGATCCGCTTCGGTAATCCAGTTTTTGGAGAGCAAGTCAATATTGGAAGGAGAAATCTTAGAGGAAGTGGTTTCACCACCCCAATCCACGCTGTAAAGGTAAAGTTAGTACATACTGTCATACAGACTCAAAAGTATAAGGGCATATAATCAGAATACTTACCGCTGTCCATCTTGAACACTATAACTGTGTTTAGTCACGTGCCAGGTGTCATCCCTACTCTTCTGGCGGGCTTGGTAGTAGGTACCACTGAAGCTGTTGGTGTACCTACCAACCTTGCCAACAAGTAAAGCAATGTTGTCGCAACCGGTCTCCTCAACGACGGCAGGATTCGACGGGTACTCGGGCCGGAAACCTTCGACGACCGTTTTGCATAGCCTAAAGTAGTATGACTTTCCACGAACAAGCGCAGGGGCAGCGCTACTTACCGAATCATATTCAGCGTCACGAGAAAATAGGTGAGGATGGTCCTTGGCACTGAAAGTTATCTCCTCCTCTTGACCATCTTCAGACACCACGTTTGTCTTGATGTTGAAGGTGATGTCTTCCAGAGGAACTTCATTGGAGCGCTCCTGAACATCTACAGAAAGCTTTTCAAGGCTCGGGTTCACGGGCACCGTCGGAACAGCAGCGCTGGAAGCCAGAGCACAGAGAGCAAGGACACTGAATAATCTCATGGTTATAGAGCGAGAAGACAAGGTGATGAAGGGGTGATACTATAGAGTTGACAGAGTTGTATCAAGGATAATAAGAGTGGAGAGAGAGAGGTGAAGGTGGTGAGAATAAGATCCAAAATAGGGAGTAAACGAATGGACATGTCGTGATACTTAAATCTTGTTTCGTAGACTGAGCTGAGTCTTCTTCTTCTCTAGAACTACTTTAAATACGTCTTTATGCAACAATGTAAAAACCTCGATATACATATTACTATATAACCAATACATAGATAAAGCACAGGCACATCATAGGCCTTTCAACAAGGATAACTGCATCTACATGTAAATGTAGGCAAAGACTAGTTACATCAAGCCCGGAACGACGCTATGGTCTATATTAGAGAAGCTTGGGAGCTTTATAGACCATGCGAGCCATGTAACTACATTGGTTGAACAAGTTATGACAAAATAGAGATAAATAGATATGGCCCATGCTGATCACGCCAAGCACTTGGAAAGGTCAACCCATGAACATCTGATCTATCACCGGAGTTTACCGAGCTTAACCCAGAAATTATAGTTTAGGATTTGGTAGGGCAGCTGTAACCATCTGGTGTCTTTTTTCTTTATTAATGTACGACAAGAATTTTGAAAACTCTGAATGTCTATAAAAGAAGACGCAACTTTCATTGATAAAGGCCCAAAGTACAAATAGAAGGTTAATTCATGGTTAATTTACTCTCTCCAAAAGCACGGAGATGAACTTGATAGACATCATTAATATACCTCACCACATTTGGTTGAGCCTAATCACAAATGTCTCGTTGTTTGATGCAACTTCAGAACTTCATTGATATGAAGCAACAGTTCAAAGAGATGAAATTGGTTGTTGGATAGATCTTGTGTTGATTTCACTACCTGGTATATTGACTGTGATACCCTGGAATTAAACTTATCAGAAAAGGGTCACTAAGACAATACAAGAATAAAATGTGACATTTTTGCTAAAATGTAGAACTGTGAAGAAAGTAGATTGGCCTACTATTCTCACCACCTCACAAGGGCCAAACTACGTACCGGGAGGAGATCTTGATACGCGGAACATTGGCACATGTTTTTGTCTATTTGCCATTCTTCATTTGTTGTGATATTGAGTGCCATAGAATCAAGGGGCTTGAGTCTTGGTGATTCCACACTGCGGGAATATATTATAAATTTGATGGTGTGACATTAAAAATCGGCATCGCCTTAATCTTGTAGATGTTATGTAAGAAATTGTCCAAGAAGTTGTGGGGATGGATCGTAGCCTGTGATTATATTTGATTATATTTAATGTCTACCACAGATATTTCAAGTCCTCCGCTCGACAAACTCAATAGCTTTGTATGCGGGACGACACCGCCTCCTACCCCCGATGAATCCTGGCCATATGTCAAAGCAAAATATTCGTCAACCCCGAGCTGTAAAATATGAAGCACTGCTTGAAGAAAAAAAAGAAACAAAAAAAAAAGAAAAAGCACAACTATCTATTGTGCTTCATAGCTCTATAGCTCCATAAGATTAATGATTTAAAAAATTAAAAACTGTAGCAAGAGGCTTAAAATATTGTGACAATGCTTTGTAGTACAGAATAAACATCATTCTAGAAACATGCCTAACTTTCCAAAAGTGGATTCTATTTCCTGCTTTCTTCTTATCTTATAGATTTATCTTTTTATAAAGTTGTACTGACTTATATCTTTGATCCACAAATATGACATTACTAAGCCATATCAAGGAAGTAGTGGTTTAGTTGATGGCAATGGTTCTCAAGCTTAATATGTAAGAGTACTATCTAAACCAGTAATATTGAATTTTCCATGCCTGTTAAACAAATCAAGGTTAGCAGGTTATTTTTCTTTCGCTACAAACAAAGCAAAAGTTAATAAACATGTTACCAATTAGGTAAGAGTAAAAGTTGTACCAAGCCTGCTATAACAAGACTTGCAATTTATAATGAAAATAGAAATAAAAATAAAAATAAAACTTGGGCTAGAACAAGAACTATGATGAAAACAAGTAGGAACTTGGAATAAGTAAATATAGATGCTAAAAGAAGGAATTATTAAAAGGAAAAATGCTAAATGTGGGACTCTAGAGAAACTATAGAAAGACTTTTGAGGAGATAAAGGCCAAAATGCAAGACTATGAAGTAGCTGAGGGGGCTATATGCCATGATTAAATGCGTCGTGTGGTGGAAAAATCCGGTCCCTAGTTAGGCTTTTTCCCTAATCTAGAGCCAGTTGTGATGTTGCCTTGCTTGCCTAAAGGTTGGCCTAGTAAAGATACTTCATGTAGAGCTACTCGATACGCTTCTTACAGGTAGTTAGTAAGGTAGTGGTAGTAGGCCATGCAGTTGTACACCCTGGACAAAGTGTAACCCGCGAGTTCGACTCAAGCGTCAGTGACCGGCTGCAAAATGCTGCTGCTATAATCAGCAGTGGTTTTACCACCATAGATAAGGCTATGAAGGCTGTTAGTATATGCTGATAGAGATAGATGTAGCGGAAATATTGCCAGGGAACTTACCAGATAGAGAGTCTGACGGAGACAATACTGAGCCTAGTCTGGTTTCTCTGGAATAGAGAGGATCCAAGTCCTTCAATGAAGCCTATAAGGCTTCCCCTTACTAACTTGTGCGTGGTGCTTCGTACTACTTCATGCTATGCAATGAGCTTCCTTATGGATATGCGGCTTCAAATGAAGTTTCCGCGAATATCATCAAAGCCACGGACGGCTGCTACGATGTCGGAATGGTTGTTGGAAATGTTCATGCCAATGAGGACCTATTTTCGGGCACTCACTGGCACGTCTTCCAGTCGGAAAGTACCAAATGGTTCTCAACTTCAGACTTCTACAGGGTCACCGAGAACGTGGAGGCTATCTTGCTTGGCAACATAAATCTTAAGATTATCAAGAGAGATCGTGAATTCTATGGCTACCATCTCGCTGTTACACCCGGAGGACGACATTTCGAAAGGTTCCAGTTAACATCTTCGGCTCTTGTATTGTACTTTACACTTCATTTGATTATGCCAACACAAATCTGTGATAGCGTCTCCTTGAGTTACTCCCTCACAATGAAAACACTTTGGGCTTCCTCTGTGTTTTCCAACAACCTACCAGGGGGACAGCTGTGAAGAAAGTTTAGCTCAATTCTGCTTGACCCGTCCCGATCTCCCGACGCCGACCCCGCGATAGTTGTCTCCTTGAGCATCTTCCTCGCACCCTGGGCACTCTGGCCACTAGGCGGACAGTGAAGAAACAGGTTTAGCTAGGCCAGCGCTGCTTGTCTTCTCTACTGCTTCCCGGTAGCCACCAGTCCTAGATGTATTATCGGAGTCAACCACCACTCAAGGTAACCTCCAAATAGAGCAAGTGATAATTCCATGTTGGCCTCGATATGATTGGATCTCAACAAACTAGTCAGTAATGACATGACATCAAACAGCGAACTCAGCTACATTCATATTCGCAGCTTAATATTTGTTTTTGATATTATAAGTAGGCTAGATTATTTAACTTAGAACGTTATCCTGAAATATTGTCATCAAGCACTATTATTACCTACTTTACTTCCAGCTGTTTTTACTCAACTCGGTGTATCTCATTATGGGCAACGACCTTGAACATTGTTCTCATATCTTAAACGAAATAGCGATGTTTGTGCTACCATGCTTCTAGAAGTAGTAGCCGCGGTGGCAAATTAACAAGGCGTGCTAATTCCGCATGTTAATATCATGAATACAATGGCTTGTAATAAGCATTTCTACAGAATTCAGATCATGAGTCACATACTTTTATTTACCATGGAATTACAAATGCAAGTACCGGTACAAAGGCAGAGATCCATAGTATATAGGCTATGAGATAGAAATGCAAAACTATGAAGAGCACAGAGGCTAGTTATATTATATGGTAAATGCTAATCTAGAAATGCCTGTATAGCACCCTTTCTAACTCCACAGTGCTACAGCTTGACATTTCTAGCTATGAAGACTTGATTTGCTGGTCCAGAACAAGCAGATTCCATGTACGATTTAAAGTCTTTCAGCCATCCACTTGTAGTAGGTGAGTTCGTCGTAAAAATCGGCAAATATATGACCCGCTTTGGAAATCCAGTTGTAGGAGAGCAAGTTAATATTGGAAGAAGAAATCTTAGAGGAAGTGGTTTCACCACCCCAATCCACACTGTGAAGGTAAAGTTAGTACATACTGTCACAAGACTCAAGAGTATAAGGGCATATAATCAGAATACTTACCGCTGTCCATATTGAACACTATAACTGGCTTCAGTCACGTACCAGGTGTCATCCTCAATCTTCTGGTGGGCTTGGTAGTAGGTACCACTGAAGCTGTTGGTGAACTTACCAACAGTGCCAACAAGTAGAGCGACGTTGTCGCAACCGGTCTTCGCAGCAACGTTAGGATTCGCCGGGTACCCGGACGGGAAATCTTTGCTGGCCAGTTTGCATAGCATAAAGTAGTATGACTTTCCACGAACAAGCGCAGGGGCAGCGCTACTTACCGCATCATATTCAGCGTCGCGAGAAAATAGGTGAGGGTGGTCCTTGGCACTGAAAGTTATCTCCTCCTCTTGACCATCTTCAGACACCACGTTTGTCTTGATGTTGAAGGTGATGTCTTCCAGAGGAACTTCATTGGAGCGCTCCTGAACATCTACAGAAAGCTTTTCAAGGCTCGGGTTCACGGGCACCGTCGGAACAGCAGCGCTGGAGGCCAGAGCACAGAGAGCGACGACACTGAAAAATCTCATGGTTATAGAGCGAGAAGATAAGGTGATGAAGGGATGATACTATAGAGTTGACAGAGCTGTATCAAGGATAGTAAGAGAGGAGAAAGAGAGAGGTGAGGGTGATGGTGAAGGTGGTGGGAATAAGATCCGAAACAGTGAGTAAACGAATACTTATATCGTGTTTCTTAGGCTGAGCGGAGTCTTCTTTTGGTCTACATCATCTCCTCTTCTTCTCTAGAGCCACTTTCAATACGTCTATATGCTCATGCAATAATGTTAAAACCTCGATATACATATTACTATAGACCCAATACATAGATAAAAGCACGGACACACTACAGGCCACTCAACAAGCATAATTGTATGTAAATGTAGGCAAAGACTAGTTACATCAAGTCCGGAATGAACGCTTTGGTGTATATTAGAAAAGCTTGGGGTCTTGATAGGCCATGAGCCAAGTAACTACAGAGTACAGGGCATAAGTTTTGTCGTAGGATCAGCGTGCAGATCGGTCTCTTGCAAGTAACTCTCTGTTCTCGACATGTACCTGCTCAGGTTTCTCCACTTTTAAAATTCCCCGCTTTTCTGAACAAAAGTCATTTTTCTACACCTTTTTTCTCCTTATAACACAACACAATTATAAAACAATACAAATATATCACCAGACCATTATACTAATATACTACTATACAACTTGACTATTATACTACTTGACCACCATACAACTACTAATTATGTCTACAATAACGGATCTAAAGCTTAGACTTCAAGACATATCCCAAAGAACCCAAGATCTCAGAAGCCAGGAGGCACGTAAACAACGTGAATTTAAGCTCCAACTGCAACAGTTCCAACAGCTCCAACAACGACATGCAGAAGAAGTAAACCAGCTCAATAGCTAGCATGTAGGGATACAGCAAGAATACCACGAAGTTCGACAACAGTTGTTGATTGCACAGTCCCGTTTAAACGATCAACGATCTCGAACCCTTACGCCAACACTAGAAACAGCGGAAATTTCCAACGAATCACTTACCTCTGTACGCTCACGAAATACCACTCGTGGTGTTCGATTAGAGGTTCAAACCCTTATGAACAATGCTCGATAGACCACCCAAGCCGTAGCCTCAGGTCTAAACACACAAGAACTTGGATAACTAGGAGACCAGGAGAAGAACTAGATAGACAGACCATGGAAGAGTCACGATGTCGTGGTATCACGGTCCTGGATTGGCCACCTTTCTCACCAGACCTCAACCCGATCGAAGCTGTTAGGCATGAGATGAAGTTATATATCCAAAGGAACTTCTCCGAGATTCTTCGCTCGGAGGAACTTCAAAATGCAGTCCAAGAGGCTTGGGACAATATTAGCAATGAGTACCTTCATGAACTCCTAGTTTCTATGAAGAATCGTTGTGAGGCTGTTATCGCTACCAATGGGATGTACACTAGGTACTAGTTTGAAATATATATGGTATTTTAATACACACACTTATGAATTAAACAGATCTTAAGTGCATATAGTTTCAATTTATTATAGCAATATCGTGAAATTTGCCGATAGGCACAATTTCAACATCTCGCAACAAATTTCATCACTGTCCTTCTTGTTAGTCAACTAAGGCCTCTAGATGATGATCATTTTCCACTGATTATAAATGAACAAGGGATTGTTAATGATAATATTGACATCGGTGAATACAGTGTACTGTACTGTTATAATACTGTGTACATGTCGAGAATAAACAGTCACTCGCAAGAGACCCGATTTGCACCCTGATCCTGCGACAAAACTTATGCCCTGTACTTTGTACATTCAAGGTTGTACAAGTTATAACAAAAGAGAGAACTAGATATGGCCCATGCTGCTCACCCCAAGCACTTGGAAAGGTCAACCCATAAACATCTGACCCATCACCGGAGTTCACCGGGCTTAACCCAGAAATTATACATAGTTTAGGATCTGGTAGATTTGCAGTATTTAGTTTCATTGATAAGAAGCAGTAGTTCAAAGAGATGCAAATTGGTTGTTGGATAGATCTTGTGTTGATTTTACTACCTGGCAGGTTGACTGTGATACCCTGGAATGAAACTTATCAGAAAAGGATCACTTCGACAATACAAGAATAGAATGTGGTTCTAGACAAGACCAACCTTATTTAATAACCGAAACTGGGAAGAAGAAAGAGCACTGAATAACTAGTAGATATCAAGAATTTACAATAGCAAGGGCTTAGCATAACTATTCTCTTTAGCTGGACTAAATGATGTAGATATGTACAAAAATCCCAAAACAAAACTTGGGGGAAAATAAAGAATAAAAACATGGTCATTTTTGCTAAAATGCAGAACTGTGAAGAAAGTAGATTGACCTACTATTCTCACCACCTCACAAGGGCCAAACTACGTACCGGGAGGAGATTTTGATGCGCGGAACATTGGCACATGTTCTCATCTATTGGCCATTCTTCATTTGTTATAATATTGAGTTCCATAGAATCAAGGGGCTCGAGTCTTGGTGATTCCACACTGAGGGAATATATCATACACTTGATGGTGTGACATTAGAAATCGGCATCGCCTTAATCTTGTAGATGTTATGTAAGAAATTGTCCAGGAAGTAATGGGGATGAATCATAGCCTTTGATTTGGTTTGATTATATTTAATGTATACCATAGATATTTCAAGTCCTCCGCTCGACAAACTCGATAGCTTTGTATGCGGAACGACACCGTCTCCTAGCCCCGATGAATCCTAGCCATATTTCAAAGCAAAATATTCGTCAACCCCGATCTGTAAAAGGTGGATCATTGCTGGAAGAAAACAAAATGAAACAAAACAAAAATGCAAAACTAGCTATTGTAAAAACATCTTCATAGCTCTATAACTCCATAAGATTAATGAATTAAAAATTAAAAACTATAGTAAGAGGCTTAAAATATTGTGACAATGCTTTGTAGTACAAAATAAACATCATTCTAGAAACATGCCTAACCTTTCAAAAGTGGATTATATTTCCTACTTTCTTCTTATGCTATAGATTTGTCTTTTTTTTTATAAAGTTGTACTGACTTATATCTTTGATCCACACATATGACATTACTAAGCCATATCAAGGATGTTGTGGAGAAAATATGTAAAGGGTGATTTATTAAAAGGGGTCTATGAAGGAAATGTTATGGAGGTGTTATTATATAGAGTCGAGGTAAGTCACGTGATGTGCAAGGCTAGTACACCTACAACAAAGGAAGTAGTGGAGGGATAGTTGGTTTGGTTGATGCCAATGGTGCTTAGAAGCTTAATACTTGGGAGTACTACTTAAACCAGTAATATTGAAATTTCCATAGCTATTAAAAAAAATTCAAGATTGGCAGGTTATTGTTCTTTCATTACAAACAAAACAAAAGATTATAAATATGTCACCAATTAGGTATGTAAAGGTTGTTCCAAGCCTATTATAACAAGACTTGAAATTTATAACGAAAATAAAAATAAAAGAAACTTGGACCAGAACAAGAACTGTGATGAAAATATGTAGGAACGTGGAAAAGTGAATTTAGATGCTAAAAGAAGGAACTATTCAAAGGAAAAATGCTAAATATGGGACTCCAGAGAAACTATAGAAATACTATGGAGGAAATAGAGGCCAAAATGCAAGACTATGAAGTAGCCGAGTGGGATTAAATGCATTGTGTGGTGGAAAAATGAAGTCTTAGTTAGGCCTTTTCTATGAACAGGCTCCAGTTGTAATGTTGTCTTCCTTGCCTAGAGGTTGGCCTAGTAAAGATACTTCATGTAGAGCTACTCTATATGCTTCTTACAGGTGTCTAGCAAGGTAGCGGTAGTAGGTCAAGCAGTTGTAACTATCGGTCATAGTGGAACCCGCACTGCGGATCCAGTCGTTAGTGAGCGGCTGAAGGGTGTGCTCGGTGTAATCCTCCTCGGTTCTACCACCCCAGACAAGGCTATGAAGGCTGTTAGTATATTCTGATAGAGATGGATGTAGAGGAAATTGCCAGGGAACTTACTGCTGTCCACCGAGTACCGTGTAGTCTCGATCATTTGAGAACCATTCGCCAGTGGCCCGCTGGCGGACTTGCCAGTAAGTGCCCGAGAATAGGTTCCTACTGATATGGACCTTTCCAACAACCAATCCGACATCGTGGCAGCCTGTTTCGCTGATGATACTCTGGATAACTGGATTTGGGAACGAATAGCCAGGAGGGACCTCATTGCACATCATGAAGTAGTACGAATCACCATTCTCAAGTCCAGTGTAGGCCGCATAGGCTGCCTTGAAGGCCTTGGATCCCGAATCCCGAGAAACCAGACTAGTCTCAGTATTGGCTCCGTCAGACTCGCTATCTTGCTTGGCAACATAAATTTTAAGATCATCAAGAGAGATCGAGAATTCCCGGGCTACCACCTCGCTGTTAGGGTCATTGAAGCTATCAAGGTCTATGTTGGTAGGCTCAGCCGGGACAGCAGCACTGGAGGCGATGGAACCAAGAACAAGAAGGCCAAAGAACTTCATGATGATTGAATTAGAAGAATAACAAGAAAGGCGAGGTAGTTGTTGGAATGTATTAAAGAGTAACTGAGTTTAGGTGAGAGAGGGGGTGTGGGATATCGTGATTAATGTAGCTTTTTTGATTCTGTGTAGTTCTGGTCATCTTGAATAAATATGATAGACATTTTGTCAATGCTAAAGTTACACAAGACCAACATTTCCTATTTTTCCAGTCGGCCTTCCCTAGATGGTCAAGGCTATTGGTGGTCATGTTAAAAAGCTTAGGGCAATACATTTGTTTCGGTATGAATAGAAAAAAATTACCACATTGCTGCAAAATCACGCTCATATTATGATCAAAGCTTAAGCCTCGTTGAATCCAAAATAAAAGGGGGGAAAGCAGAAGGCCAATAATTATAAATTCTCGCATGACTTTGTACGGATTGCCTAGGTAAAGCAAGTAAAGTGACTTAGTTATAGTCGGCTTTTCTTGATACCGTAAACTGTACATGTACTTTTACAACTATATTACGATGTTGCTGTTACTCGACATATGCAGGCCACTTTGTGTCCGAGCATTCGTATCTCGCAGTTATGTTGAAAGTTAAAACATGCTTTATTCGTTCTTGGCGCTATCGATACTCATGCCACCATAAGTCAGACAAATTCCTAGTTCATCATCTGACTTCGAGACCGTCATGCGCTACATCAAGTTCTCCCCGGGCTTCATAGTTGAGGCTTCTCGCGTCCAGACCTAAGCATATCTTCATCTAGTCCAACGAGATAGTTGACTTTTGCAGCCTATGATACTGTGTCACCCTGTATGTTAACTTCATAATATTCGTAGTCTTCTTGCTGACAAAGTTACAGCGCCATTTACAAATATTGATCTGCGTTTCCACTGACACCGGTCCTAACTACAATCGACTATAGCCTAAGCCATTGGCTAATTGAACTATCGCATATTGTTCGAGATATACATAACGGTTGTGTAGGTGGTATGAATGTGCTGAATACAACATGACAACTTATATAGATCTATACATATAACGTAGTTCATAAGCGATTCGGAAATACAAGGGAGTGGGAAACTTTCTACGACCACACGACCCCGAACACTTGAACACAATTTTGTACAGAATCATTGAATCAACTTACAAAAAAGAATCCTATATTTTAGCTCTTGGAGCAACATCTTCATAGCTCTATAGCTCCATAAGATTAATGAATTAGAAAAATTAAAAAATTAAAAAAAATAAAAGCTCTTGAAGCTTTGAAATCAGGCCCATATTGCAAGGTAGTAGTATCCTGCTACAACATCCAGGAGATCCAGGGTTTCCTTCTATGAATACTATGGGGTCGGTGCCATTGATATATTGTTGAGTCCTCCAGAGCCTCGAAGCCCGGATGACATTCATCATGTTATGACTTCATTGCAGTTTTCATTTTATCAAGCCATTTTCCTATATCTGTTGAACTTAGGAAAGCTATTTCCGAAGCCATCTCTTATGGCTACTATGTCTCGCCACTGTCTGATTATATTCGAAATGAAATAATCACCGTTCTCCTGATGATCCAATGGATGGTTCTATCTATAGAGAATCTAGAATATGTTTACACAAAGCTAAAGTGCCATCATTATTCGGAATCTTCATGACAAACAGCCGACTTCAATCCAGCCGTACAGGAAACAAGCTTGATCATCAACATATTCTATCCTTGAATAGAAACTATCTAATTACGACATCAACCTCTCATTCCAATTCCGCCTAGACGAACTGATCAGTCTACATTGTTTCAAGATGACTTTTTCTTCATTCTTTCAACCAAGGGTCTGATCTCTACCAAAAACTTGTTCTTGTTTTCTGTGTTTTGTTTCTTTTTTGGTTTGGACCATTTGGAGAACCAACAGGGTTTCTCGACGTCCAACAATCCACTAGGGTCGGATCCACGTGATCCACATAAAGACGTAAAAGGTTAAATAAATAAATAGATAAACACCGTCAACCTTCCCCTCGGGGGGGTCCAAAGACGAATCTTTCCCCTTCGTCGTGGGTTTTTAAGAGCGACCAGCACATATTCCCAATGCTGCTGTCCATTCTTTTATCTTTTTAGACGCTTGTCTTCATTGATGCATCGAGTTATGAGGCCTTGAGCCCGACTTTTTCCTCTCTCGAGTTCTCACCAACAATCGCCCCCTTTTCGCCACACTCTCTCGCGATTGCTGGTCTCCCGAGTCACTACACTACAAAGCTCAGGGAGACACACTCATACTCGAAGGGCAACCTATTTTTGAAGGTTCCGGAAGCCCAACCCGCGGCGCGGGAGTCTTGTCGCTGTGCCTCTACCATCGCACCCGACTCGACTACGCCAATTTTCCTCTCCCGACCAGCCTCTTGGAGGCGCGTCGGATGGTGCGGTCACCTGATGATGTGGATGGTAGCCCCACTTAGGGCTTGGTTGACGTGTGTCTATTGAGAGTAGCTCCGGAACCGGAGCCATGGCCCAAGTGTCGTCTTGATAGACGACATCTTGGGTTCTTACAGTGACGAACTAAACATGACGACTTCAAGGCCTATCACGTAAAGTTCCAACACTGATGCACATGTCTCGTGTGCCTGTGGGCTCCCAGAGAGCCCACACATTTTATAAGGTGCCCTATAGCCCGGCACAGATGGTCGCAACCGCAGCCTCGGGTCTCTGGACTTTGTTCTTGGAGTCTGCAGGGTGCGCTTCGGCTCTCAACCTTCCTCCGAAAGACACATTTTTTTGAAGACTTGTGCCCTCTTCGGCCTCCTTTAGGTGGGGACTCCGCTGCACAGCTCCCACCGTTCTGTTAATTCGTTACATTGTAACAGTGACTCCAGTCACAACCCCCAGTGATGGTTCCCTCTATAACCACTAGGGATATACAGGGTTCCACCACACCCTGTGTTTAGAAGCTAGGTACTCAAGTAGTTAGTAGATAGACACCGTGCGCATGTCCCTTAAGGTGATGGGTGGGAGCCGCGTCCCAATTTTATTGGCTCGACTCCCCCGCGCTCGTTAATAATAACAAATACAAAAATAGATAAACACCGTGCGCATGTCCCTTAAGGTAATGCATCGGTGGGAGCCGTGTCCAATGCTCGGTAATAATAACGAATTCAAATTCAAACAGTGGCCCACATATGTCGAATAACAGCAACAATGTCGTAATATACTTACATCTGTAGTTGTAAAAGTACATGTACAGTTTATGGTATCAAGAAAAGCCGACTATAACTAAGTCACTTTACTTGTTTTACCTAGGCAATCCACGAAAATTTAGAATTCTTGACCTTATGCCCCCCCGTTATTTTGGGTTCAATGAGGCTTAAGCTTTGATCATAATACACCTGTATGAGCGTGATTTTGTAGCAATGTGGTAATTCTTTTCTATTCCTACCCAAAACAAATGTACTGCGTTAAGCTTTTTACTTGACCACCATTAGCATTGACCATCTAGGGAAGGCCGACTGGAAAAATAGGAAATGTTGGTCTTGAACTCGTGTAACTTTAGCATTGACAAAATGTCTATCATATTTATTTATTCAAGATGACCAGAACTACACAGAATCAAAAAAAGCTACATTAATCACGATATCCCACACATCTTTTGTTGAATTGGAATCTTCTCCTCACCATCTCACTAACCCTCTCTCACCTCAACTCAGTCACTCTTTAATACATTCCAACAACTACCTCCTCACCTTTCTTGTTATTCTTCTAATTCAATTATCATGAAGTTCTTTGGCCTTCTTGTTCTTGGTGCCATCGCCTCTAGCGCTGCTGTCCCGGCTGAGCCTACCAACATAGACCTTGATAGCTTCAATGACCCTAACAGCAAGGTGGTAGCCCGGGAATTCTCGATCTCTCTTGATGATCTTAAAATTTATGTTGCCAAGCAAGATAGCGAGTCTGACGGAGCCAATACTGAGACTAGTCTGGTTTCTCGAGGATCTGAGGCCTTCGATGCAGTCTATGACGTCTCCCCTTACCAACTTGTGAAGGGTGGTTCGTACTACTTGATGATGTGCAATAAGGTCTCTGCTGGCTCTCGTTACACAGACGCAATTGTTCAGTATATCATCGATTTCACAGACGGCTGCTACCATGTCGGATTGGTTGTTGGAACAGTTAATGAAGGTGGGAACCTATTCTCGGGCACTTACTGGGACGTCAGCCAGAGGGACGATGGCAAATGGTACTCAACTAGCCAACCCTACAACGTCAACTCTGAACAGCGGTAAGTTCTTTGACAAAATTTCGTCTACATCTGTCTCTATCAGCATATACTAACAGCTTCACAGCCTTATCTATGGTGGCCCAACCACCCGCGATATCAGCAGCAGTGCCATTCAGGCGACGACTACCAATTGGATCCACGAAGCCGGTTACACTATGACCGATATGTACAACAGCTTGACCTACTACTACTACGTTATTAACACCCTGTACTAGGCCAACCTTTAGGCAAGGAAGACAACATTACAACTGGCTCCAGATCAGGGAAAAGCCTAACTAGGACTGCATTTTTCCACCACACAATGCATTTAATCATGGCATATAGCCAGCCCCCCGCTCGTTAATAATCACAAATTCAAATCCAAATTCATTTCAAGCCGGCTTAGTGAGTTTGTTTACGTAATTAATATGATCGAGGGTTGAAGTACTCATATATATTCACACGTTGAATTACATGGTGACCCATCATATTTTCATTAAACATGCTTATTTGAAATAGCATACTGTGATTGATGAGGCACGAGGGAAGCAAATGGCCACTAAGTCAACCCTCGTCCTCCTGGATATCTAGTAAAGTAACGTAAGCAGTAGACTGGACGATACTGCATCTGATAAAGTGAACTCGAAGGAATGTGAAACGGCCCAAAAACGAGAATAGAAGTCAAAAAGAACGTAATCAAAAAAGCAACACCGGAGTGGAATGGGGTGGAAAAGTGAGTCACAGGAACGACAGTAATATCAGCAAGAAGAACATTTGGTCATGGCCGGGTGGGAATAGACGATTCTATCGAATATTCAGATCACATCTTCACGCTCATAGCCCATCGTCTTGAGTGTGGGATTAGGCTTTGTGTGACCTTGTTTGTAGACACTAGCGAATGGGTTTGGGTCTTCCATTTGCTTGAGGTTACCAAGCGTATGGTTGACGCCACGATGAGTGGCTTCTGTTACGAACAAGACAAGTTAGATATCAGAGCCTGAACATCACATGACAAATATATGGAAGAGAGCAAAAAACATACCGTCAGCACGAATATAGTAGATCAGATCCTTCATGGTCCGATGGCCTTCGGGGATGTTCCAATACGTGACGGCGATATCCGGAATACGGAACTTGGGATCTGTCCACTTGGGCAAATGGCCAGCCTCGATCTCCTGAATACACCACGTATAGGTATGTACGGCTTCTTCCTCCAAGTAGCCGACAAAGCGGTGGCAGATGCGGGGCGACATGAGATATAGCAAGAACATACCGTTGAAGAAGACACCCTGGGCGCCAATGATCATTAGTTTCATGAAGCGGCCCGGTTCGCACATTTTCAGAAACGTAAGCAAGTGCATACGCTCGTTGTAGCTTTCTTCGAGCAGCGTCTCGATCCAACCATGGTCGCGACGGAGGCGGCGGATCGAGTTGAGATGGCGTAGCATGCCGGCAACCATGCCCGGCACACCGGCAATGCTTTCCAGGAAGATAAAGCGGATCAGCTAACAGACGAGTTAGTTATATCAAACCATATCTATACTAGCTAGTATGTGAGCACATGGAACTACGTACCCATTGAGCTTCAGTTAGTGGTTTGATGGTTGTCACCTGTCCAACTGGCTGATCAGCATGGGCTTTCTCGGCCTTGCTCATGCCCGTCACGAAGCCCATACCCCACCGACATAAACGGACAAACTTCCAGGCAGCCCAGTCACCCAGAGTACGTGGTGCGCGGTGGCCTGGCACGACCTGGAACATTTCTTCTTGCGTGAAGCCATGGTGTGACCAAGCCGGAGGTGTCTTGCGGATGGCTTCGGTTTCTTGAGTCGGGAAGAAGTCTCGCATGTGTTTCTGTGCAGTGTAGGAGAGAGCGCGGCGCGATATGAGCGTCGAGAAGACGGTGCATGTTTGGTTGCTGGAGGTGGTACTCGACGCTAGGGGAAGTCGACAAACTACAGTTTTAGGTAGTCGCTGCGGTAGGGCAGCAGTGCAAAGACGACCGCTGGCTCTGGGAGGAAGCATAGCGATCATAGTGACAGTGAGCTTGATGTGGTTTTGAGTATAGCTGAAGACTAGACTAGATCTAGACGGGGAGTATTGCTTCTGTCAGTGAGAGCCTGAGGCAGATGAAGAAGAAACAAGGCCGTCTTATATTAGCCAATGGCGCTTTCGGCCTCAGGTCCAACGCGAGCCTTGCAAGGCAAACAAAGGCCTATAGATGAAGTAGGAAGCATGTCAAGACTTGAGCCTCCCCTCTTTAGATATACGGTCTAAGTTTACTTTTCTTTACTTTTTTTTGTTTCGGCCCTGGACGGCCTCTCTAGAAGAGGATGATAGAAGGGCTAGTCGTATGCTAGCCAGGTAACTTCATCTTTCGGCAGCGCCATCCTGACATTGAGTCACCAGAAATGGGTTCTATCTTTCGCTGCAACTATAAACCGGGAAATTTGACAAGAGCCCGCTTACTTCAATCATGGTCATGTGGTTTTTGTTTTTTTGTTGGTTTGGTTCTCACTCTGATCGCCGACTTCAACAAGGAGACCTGCATTGTCCGGATAAGGCACGTAAAAAAGATCTCCAGGCACCCAAATCATGAGAATCTTGGCAGCAAACTCGGATACATTTACAACCAAGTAGGGCTAGTAAGAACGAAAGAAAACAAACAAACAAACAAAGCATACTATACAACTTAGATATAATGTAACTAGTAGGCTTTGATATCAAGGCTGTCTTTTATATCTTTCAATGTTATTGCTGCTGCTGGCTACTAAATTCCTGGTGTGGAAACCCAATTAGGACCAATAAGAGCAACTAATACCAGGACCTATAAATCGGGAGCAGTCGGAACAGTTGAATGAAGAAGGCGAGTCAGTCTTTTCTGATATTGGTACATCGCCAAAAATAAAAATAAACTGAGCCTTAGGTACCCATAATTACGGAAGAAAAATATAATAACAAAGAAAAAAGGCTGTCATTCCATTCGTTTGCTATGTTGGTGATCTGAACCACAGCTTTAAAACTGGCTTCCCTGTAAGAAAAGAGCGGCTTAATAAGAGGCTTACACCGATGCCCTCTTGAAAAAGATTCCGGTCTATTTTCGTGAACGCCGTTCATGATCTGAAGCCCGCTACTCTACGACCAAAAAATGACTTAAATGACCTCATGATCGTATTTATCATCTTATTCCATTTCATCTTAGACATTGCTTTTTAGATTTGGAACACACCCCCTTTCGTCCTTCTCCTTCTCTTTCTCTCCTGTAAGATCTACGAAGAAAAAAAAATAAACAATTGCCTCTGAAGCGACCTCGGACTGTCTTCATTGCACTATGGATCTTCTCTTTCCATGATGAAGCATGACAAGCCGCTATTGTTCCTTCTGTAATGACGAATAAGGCAAGAGGAAAAAACCCTAAAAACAGATATCATAAGGACCGGCTCCCATCAAGGGTGACGCTGAAGTCTTGGCTCATAATATTTACAACAACTTGCTCTTGTGTTCTGACACATACAAGCGGCTCTCATTCATTTCTTCCGTAAGTACGCTATGCTGGCCCGGGCTACCACTGATGACATATATACACATCGAGATGCTCTGTCTCATTTAAATCAGAATAGCTCGTGTCTACATATGCATATCTGTATGAATGAACATGCTACTTTGAGGCTCTGCTCATGCCTGTTCATGCCTGTTTGTGCCTGTTTGTGCCTGATGTAAAGAGCCCCCACTCTAAGAAGGAAGGAAAAAAGGTCAGCCTTACCTTGCTCTGTATTAAGTTAGTGCCTGGGGTAATTTTCCACCATATTAAGCCAGTTCGAGACGGTGGTCCGGGAGATGGAAATTTGAATAAGAGAAAGTCTTGGGCTAGTAAAAAGAAGGCAAAATAAATCCCCCAAGGGAACTTGGAAGCCGATATCTACCTTCGTTCTTGACTTACACAGGGAGGTTCAATTTTTTTAAAAAATTATATTTTATCAAGGTGGAAATGGAACTCTCGATAGCTATGTAGCACTTCGGTATCCTAAGATACAGACCTGAACTACAATGTAAGGTGAAGGACAACCTACTTCAATAAAATCCCAAGGAACGTTTCTATTAGCAAAAACAAGCTGGCTTTTCTTCCGTGGCTCTGTGTGTCACTTTAGCTTAGAAACTCTAACTAGTGATTTCCTTGGTCATCGGTCATTTTTGCTTCCTCTTCATAAAGCCCGCTTACCATCGTCTACCATTAAAGTTTTTCCAATCTCTCTTGACTCCAAAATGCCGGTCCTTCCAGTCTTGCCCTTCTTCTAGCAATACTAATAGTGGCTAGCTTCTAGATAGAAAGTGTGACGTTCTGCTAGCTCAACTTCACCGAGCAAAAGGAGATTCTCAAAGGAAGCAAGGAAGGGGGGAGCTTGATACTTATTTGTTTGCTTCCTTTGCATATTTCATTGTTCTCCAGCATAAGCCATAAAGAGAACATGACTACAATTATGAAGCTGAGCCAACAGGCTCTGTTTGATATCAACCTTACCAAGACAGATTGGAATAGACTTTCCCTGGAGATACTTCAGTCTTGAGTAGGCATCAATCTCATTCTGAAGCAATTGCTTTGCCAACTAGAGTGTATCCAAATGAATGTGCAGTGGCTTTGACTAGATTTCCAATAGCACCGTACCGTTTCAACACATCAAGATCATTGTCGAGGTTAGTATCCATCTGAGTCTTGATAGTCTCCAGGTATTGAGAGACCCCAATGGAATGCTTATTCGGGGAGGCAATATCTGCGTTTGCCTTTCTGTGAAGTAAAACATTAGGACAATGTCCATCGACTCTGGTGATGCACAAGGCTATATAGGCATTTCTGTGTGCGGTACCTCTCTCGCGAAGGTTGTATAGGTAGAGAGCCAGTAGTTCCGGTAGTTCGATGATCTGATGTTGCCGAGCCAAGGCTGTTGTTGGCACTGCTACTAGTATTGTTGTCGGGGTATCACTGTGAGATCGATCTCTATAGCGGTCAGGCAGGTAGATGAAGATTTCCATTCGGCCTGTGTTTGTTGGCTATCCATTGGCTGTTCAAGGAACAAAAGTGATAGTGTCAAGATATGGGCAACTGGTGTCTGTTTGATAGAATCAACGACCTGGGGGTGTATAATTCTTAGTTTTAGATCATCACACAACCTTCATCACCATGTTGTAGCTGGGTAAATATGTTTATTGCTATGGTTAAACTGTAGAAACAGTGAAAGCCTTATGCTAGTCTATATTTCAATACATATCTAGTAGTTAGTCTAGATAAGAATAAATAAATAAGATAAAACAGCCAAGAGCAAAGTCCAAGTTTACTTCGACTTTGGCCTTAGCTTTCTTATCTTTTTCAATCCAGCTTCAAGATCAAGCAGTCACAAAGAATGCAATACAGATATAACGATCAATATAGAGGCTTTCGTTGGAAACTGTAGTAAGAACTTCCTTAAAGACCGTAGAATAGAGTAACAGTTATAGAAAAATGAATGATCCTTAACCTGCTACCAAAAAGCTCCAAAGGGTCTAAATATCTACTTTTCTTAGCTACAACTGATTGGTAGTACAATCAACTTAAAATATCACGATATGTTTTTCCATCAGAAGACTGAAGTGCCATGAAGCTGTACTCTAAGAAAGAAGACCTCTAAGCTATAAACGAAATAGACCGAAAAATGTATGTAATTGGATATCCTTGTAAGATACATGGCTATAATGTGTCTAAGAAATAACAAACTCTCTGAAATGGGGAATTAAATTTGGAAACATCTTGAGTTGCAAGAAAGTGCAAGTTAGAGTGGTTATCGTTAAAATTACAAACACCATACTTCAGCTGTTATTCCCTCTAAATCAAGGTTTGAAGTCTACACATGCCATCATATACGGGGCCGAATGGCAGCAGGAAGCATTGCTATTTATAGGCGTTATATCGGGTGGTCATCTTTTTCGCATTCAGCACAATACAAAACATATTTCACATTGTCCAATTATCATATTGTCACTCTTGATTAACTAATTGTCTTATGTACATATCTATTTACAACCGATTGTTATCTACATCACTTTGAACATTGTAACCCAGTTCCGGAAGCAACCCTAAGGCGACTACAGTGGTAGCATACCCTTCAAACAAAGATATACTTACTTTAGCCAGTTACAATTCGGACTGTTTTCAATTAGATAGAATTTCCCGCCTCTCAATAGAAATAACCAGATATTGTTTAGATGGCAATGTTTGCCAAGCATTTGAAAAGCATTGTGGTAAGCCTTAACACAACAAACCCAATTTTGTCTTTCTTTATGAAAGGGTCTTGATCTATGAAACAGAGTGGAATTAGGGTTTATAGAACTCGAGCCTATTTGCCCTCTTCTTTTTTCTATAATTGGAACCTACATATTATTTTTGTCTAGAGAGATTCCATGTGTTTTTGCTAAAGCCAAAGCTCATGCATTTTTGAAAGTTGCCTCTTTTTGATCTTATACCAACATTCCAACAATTCATGGCTTTTTTTTTCATCTAAAGGAAAGCTTTACTCCAAGAAATCTGCACAAGTTGGATTTGACGATAACTGAGTTGAAATCTCAAAAGTTGATCAATAAAAAATACTTTGTTAACGGTGTCAGCCTCATCCTTTTTTCCTTCTATCTTCAAGTATTCTACTCTATACACAACTCTCCTGAACAGAACTCCCAATCCAACTTCTAGAGTAGAAGACCGACATTTAAAACTCTTATAGGAACTGGAACAAGTCCCTACCATAGAATGGCGTTACCTAGCCAGCCGACCACCGCCGGAATCATAACTGACAATAGTGGTCAGCGTGTGATTCCAGAATCGACCCGTGCCGATGGAACTACACGCAGAGCAATTCGAATCCGGCCCGGTTTCCGCCCCGCCGAAGACATTGAGCGGTATCGTGTCCGTAGCGCGAGAGCATCTCCACGCACACCTGGTCCGCCCGGATCAGAACCGGCCGTCGTAGTCGTACCACCATCACCGACTCCATCGAGAACAGCACCTCCTTCAAAAACAACCTTGCCAGATCGGTCGTCAAGCTCGACAACTGAGGGTGCTTCTAGGTCTTGGTCAACGGCGGGAGAGCCGGATGGAGGTGTCTCGCTAAAGCAGGATATGGGAGGAAGAGCGAGAAATGGCGTGGCTGACATCAAAGATACAGGATATTGGCGGAGCGCAACAGCGCAGAGTTCTACATCTAATGTGTCTTCGGCTACATCTGCTCAAATTAGCTCCACGCCCGAATTCATGGAGAAACCGTCTTGGAGAATGTCTTGCCCATCTTCTACCACCTCTTCTCAAAAGCCTGTGCCCTCACCACTCAAGCCTGCGGAGCCCATGGAGTCTGACAAAGCTCCAGAAGGTGCAGTTCCGGTTGTTGAGAAAGATGCAGAGGTCAAGCGCGAGAAAAAGGCTCGGGCGCTTAAGAAGAAGCTCAAGCAGGCGCGTGACCTGAAGAATAAGGGCGATACAAAGGCGCTGTTGCCGGAACAATTGGCCAAGGTTATCAAGATTGATGAGCTGGTGAGCGAGTTGGCCAAGCTGGGTTTTGATGAGGAGGAGCAAAATAAAGCAGTGGAGGAGGAAAAGACAGATAGGTGTAAGGAAACTTGAGGGTTTTGCAAGTTTCTTTCTAGTTTTATTAATATATTTCTAACCATTGAAGGCCACAAGGACCTGCTACCTTAAAGCTTGTTTAGCTTGATTGTATTGGCTATTGAACTCTCTAATCATTTAGAGCACATATGGTATTTATCTATATACTTGTAAGTGTCTCCAATACCCAGGAGTTTTTCTTTCCTCATTGAACAAGTTGCTAACTTGGTAAAATAGACTCTCAAGTACTGATTGGTACAGCTGTCACAGCCATCTATACTAGAATATATGAAGAGTTGCTATATGCGGACTTTTCTCAATATAGACTTAGGTCCTTAGGAGAGTTTGAAAAGTAATCTTCAAATATTGATGAGCAATAATTTTTGTCGCATTTGACTCCTTACCCCGTCTCTACACTTGATGCCAAATCTTGTACTATATAAGATACATACACTTACTAATCTACGGGATATATCTTTACTTACTTGCAACCCTAGTATGAATTTGTATTTTTATTTGTTATTATTGACGAGCGCGGGAATAGGCTCAAGGCCTCACAAAACGGTGCATCCTGAAATAAATCAATATATGCGGGAGAATGGACAGACGTTGGTGATATGCGCTGGTCGCTCTTAATAGCAACACCCTATCTGTACTTATCTAGCTTCTAAACACAGGGTGTGGTGGAACCCTGTATAGCCGTAGTGGTTATAGAGGGAAGCATCACCTAGGATTGTGACTAGGGTTACTGTTACAGTGTAACCATTACAGAATAATGAACGGTGGGCGCTGTGCAGCGGAGTCCCTACCTAAAAGAGGCTGAAGAGGGCACAAGTCTTCAAGAAATTGCGTCTTTCGGAGGAAGGTTGAAAGCCGAAGTGCACTCTGCGGAGTCCCAAGAACAAAGTCCAGAGTTCCGAGGCTGCGCTTGCGACCCGAGCAGGAGTATCTGTGCCGGGCTATAAGGCACCTTATGGAATGGATGGGGCTCTTTGGGAGCCCACAGGCACATAAAACATGTACATGAGTGTGTTGGAACTTTTAGTGATAGGCCTTGAAGTCGCCATGTTTAGTTCGACACTGAAGTAAGAACCCGACATGTCGTCTGTTAAGACGGAGCTCATCGGGAGGGCCCTTAGGCCATGGAATCTCCAGTTCCCTATAAAGTGGTGGAGCTACTCTCTGCCACCATTCAGCGGCTTTTAGCTGGAACCGTGGTTTGAAGGCTCTCCTGGCAACTGCGAGCACGCCTTCGGATAGTCGGGCGCGTAAAGGCAGGCTTCTTTAGCGAGGGTATCAAATGATATAAATAAAACGACAGGCCATTGGGGTCAGATGATTGTAAATGAGAGCATTTAATATTGAAAACAAAAAACGATGACAACATAGGATTTGAGCCAAGTAGGACGCAAGTCAACCTTAGGGAAGGCCAAACTTGACTGGAAGACTAGGCTATGAGATAAAAATGCAAAACTATGAAGAGCACAGAGGCTATATGATATGGTAAATGCTAATAGAAATGCCTGTGTAGCACCCTTTCTAACTCAGTGCTACAGCTTGACATTTCTAGCTATGAAGACTTGATTTGCTGGTCCAGAACAAGCAGATGCCATGTACGCTTTAAAGTCTTTCAGCCATCCAACGGTAGTAGGCCAAGGTGTTGTAATTGGAGGAAAGGGTGTCTCCCGCTTTGGCAGTCCAGGTCTTGGAGAGCGCCTCAATATTGGAAGGATGGATGTTAGAGGAAGGTGTTACACCACCATAAATCAGACTGTAAAGGTAAAGTTAGTACATACTGTCATTCAAACTCAAAAGTATAAGGGCATATAATCAGAATACTTACCGATATCTGGATTCAGCACTAAATTTCATATCAAACAAGTACCAGGTTTCATCATTCGTCTTCTGGAGGACTTGGTAGTGGGTACCACGGAAGGTATTGGTGGCGGAACCAACCGTGCCAACAAGTAGAGAGTGGTTGACGCAACCAGTCTCCTTCAAAATGTTAGCGATCACATCATTCCGGGGCTTGAAACCTTCGATGGGCTCGGTGCATAGCAAAAAGTAGTATGACGTTCCATGACTAAGCGCAGGGGCAGCATTATATACCGCATCATAGTCATCATCACGAGAAAACAGGTGAGGGTGGTCCTTGGCACTGAAAGTCATCTCCTCCTCTTGACCATCCTCAGACACAGCGTTTGTCTTGATGTTGAAGGTGATATCTTCAAGAGGAACTTCATTGGAGCGCTCCTGAACATCTACAGAAAGAGTTTCAAGGCTCGGGTTCACGGGCGCCGTCGGAACAGCAGCACTGGAGGCCAGAGCACAGAGAACGAGGACACTGAAGGATCTCATGGTGATATAGTGAGAAGATAAGGTGATGAAGGGATGATACTATAGAGTTGGCAGAGCTGTATCAAGGATAGTAAGAGTGGAGAGAGAGAGAGGAGCGTGACGATTATTAAACGAACTGACTTGTCGTGATACTTATATTTTGTTTGTTAGGCTGAGCTGAGTCTTCTTTTTGTATATCACCTCCTCTTCTTCTCTAGAGCCCCTTTCAATACGTCTATATGCTCATGCACCAATGTAAAAACCGCGATATACATGTCACCATATACCTAAACCAGTAAGGTATGATACATGTAGATAAAAGCACAGGCACATTACAGGCCATTCAACAAGGATAATTATGTAAATGTAGGTAAAGACTAGGTACATTAAGTCCGGAATGAACAATCTGGTCTATATTAGAAAAGCTTGGGGTCTTTATAGGCCATGAGCTAAGTAACTACATTCAAGGTTGTACGAGTTATAACAAAAGAGAGATAGCTAGATATGGCCCATGCTGCTCACCCCAAGCACTTGGAAAGGGCAACCCATAAACATCTGATCCATCACCGGAGTTCACCGGGCTTAACCCAAAAATTATACATAGTTTAGGATCTGGTAGGTTTGCAGTATTTAGATTCATTGATAAAGAGCAGTAGTTCAAAGAGATGCAAATTGGTTGTTTGATAGATCTTGTGTTGATTTTACTACCTGGTATATTGACTGTGAATGAAACTTATCAAAAAAGGGTCACTTAGACAATACAAGAATAGAATGTGGTTCTAGACCACACCAACCTTATTTAACAACCGAAACTGGGAAGGCACTAAATAAATAGTAGATACCAAGAATTTACAATAGTAAGGGCTTAGCATGACTATTTTCTTTAGGTAGACCAAAAGATATAGATATTTACCAAAATAATTAATATAAAACTTGACGGAAAATAAAATTTCAAATATGAGCATTTTTGCTAAAATGTAGAACCGTAAAGAAAGTAGATCTACTATTCTTACTAGATAACAAGGGCCAAACTGCATACCCAGAAGAGATTTTGATATCCTGAAGCATTGTGCCATTAATTACTATGGAATCAAAGGGCTTGAGTCTTGGTACTTCCACACTGAGTGAGTATATCATACCCTTCATGTTGTGACATTAGAAATTGGAATAACCAAAATCTTGTAGACGCTATATAAGAAATTGTCTAAACAAGTATAGGGATGAATCCTAGCCCTAAGTCAAAAGGAAAATATACTTCAACCCTGAGGTAAAAGATCGAGCACTTGCGCTATAACCCTTGTTTTCAATCTTCTAGTGCCCTCAACCTCAAAAAATTCGAAAACCGAACTGAAAAAACAAAATGGAAAATAATGAAAAATAACGATTTCTTTTTCAAACAAAACAAAAAACAGAAAAAGTAACTATACTAAAAGGCTAAGAATATTGTGAAATGCCTTGCAGTACATAATAGACATCATTCTAGAAACATGCCTAACTTTACAAAGCTGAACTCTATTTCCTGCTTTCCTCTTATCCTATAGATTTGTCTTTTCTTATAAAGTTGTAACTACTGACTTATATCTTTGATCCATTCATTGGATTACTAGGCCATATCAAGGAAGTAGTGGAGGGATAGTTGGTTTAGTTGATGCCAATGGTGCTCAGAAGCTTAATATTGAAGAGTGCTACCTAAATCAGTGATATTGAATTTTCCATAGCTATTAAAAATCAAGATTAGCAGGTTATTTTTATTTCACTACAAACAAAACAAAAGTTAAGAAACATGTAGCCAATCAAGTAAATGTAAAGGTTGTACCCAACTATAACAAGACTTGAAATGTATAATAAAAATGAAAATAAAAATAAAACTTGGACCAGAACAAGAACTATGATGAAAACAAGTAGGAACTTTGAATAAGTGAATTTAGATGCTAAAAGAAGGAACTATTGAAAGGAAAAATGCTAAATATGGGACTCTGGAGAAACTATAGAAAGACTATTGAGGAGATAGAGGCCAAAATGCAAGACTATGAAGTAGCCAAGGGGGCTATATGCCATGATTAAATGCGTCGTGTGGTGGGAAAATGAAGTCTTAGTTAGGCTTTTTCCATGAGCAGGCTCCAGTTGTAATGTTGCCTACTCGGTTAGGTAGCTAGTAAGGAAGTAGTAGTAGGACAGGCAGTTGTAAACAGTGGACAAAGTGTCGCCCGCTTTTCCCAACCACTTGTCAGTGGCCACCTGAATGGTTGCACTGCTGTAATCAGCTTCGGTTTTACCACCATAGATAAGTCTATGGAGGCTGTTAGTATATGCTGATAGAGATAGATGTAGTGGAAATATTGTCAGGGAACTTACCTCTGTTTATTTCCCTCGATGACCCTGTAGAATTGGCTATTTGAGTACCATTGGCCACTTTCCCACTGGCGGACGTGCCAGTAAGTGCCCGAGAATAAGTCCTCCTCGGGATGAACCCTTCCAACAACCAATCCAACATGGTAGCAGCCGCCTGTGGAAATCATGACATGCTCGACAATGTCATTTGCGGGCAAAGAGCCAACAGAGAGCTCAGTGCACAACATGAAGTAGTACGAATCACCATGAAAAAGTCGGTAAGGGATGGCATCAAAGACGGCATCGTAGGCCTTGGATCCTCTCTGTTCCAGAGAGGCCATACTAGTCTCAGTATTGGCTCCGTCAGACTCGCTATCTTGCTTGGGAACATAAATTTTAAGATCATCAAGAGAGATCGTGAATTCTTGGGCTACCATCTCACTGTTAGGATCATTGAAGCTATCAAGGTCTATGTTGGTAGGCTCAACCGGGACAGCAGCGCTGGAGGCCAGAGCACCAAGAACAAGAAGGCCAAAGAACTTCATGATAATTGAATTAGAAGGATAGCAAGAAAGGCGAGGAGGTAGTTGTTGGAATGTACAAAAGAGTGACTGGATTGAGAGGAGAGAGGGTTGGTGAGATGGCGAGTAGAAGATTCCAATTCAACAAAAGATGTGTGGGATATCGTGATTAATGTAGCTTTTTTGATTCTGGGTCTGGTCATCTTGAATAAATCTGATAGACATTTTGTCAATGCTAAAGTTACACAAGTTCAACACCAACAATCCCTATTTTTCCAGTCGGCATTCCCTAGATGGTCAATGCTATTGGTGGTCAAGCTAAAAAGCCTAGGGCAATACATTTGTTTTGGTAGGAATAGAAAAAAATTACAACATTGCTGCAAAATCACGCTCATATTATGATCAAAGCTTGAGCCTCGTTGAACCCGAAAGAAAGGGGGACAAGGCAAAGAATTCTAAATTCTCGCATGACTTTACGTGGATTGCCTAGGTAAAACAAGTAAAGTGACCTAGTTATAGTCGGTTTTTATCGATGTCATGAACTACATGTAGAACTATATTACTATAACTACATATACGGGCCACTGTGTGTGCCGAGCATTCGAGTACATGTATCTCACAGAAACATGCTTTATTCGTTCTTGGCGCTATGAATACTTCTACCATAAGTCAGACAAATTCCTAGTTCATCATTTGACTTCGAGACCGTCATGCGCTACATCAAGTTCTCCCCGGGCTTCATGGTTGAGGCTTCTCGCGTCCAGATCTAAGCATATCTTCATCTAATCCAACGAGATAGTTGACTTTTGCAGCCTATGATACTGTGTCACCCTGTATGTTAACTTTATAATATTCGTAGTCTTCTTGCTGAAGAAGTCGCTATGCCATTTGCAAATATTGATCTGCGTTTGTATTAACACCACAATCGACTATAGCCTAAGCCATTGGCTAATTGAAATATCGCATATTGCTCTACATATACATAACGGTTGTGTAGGTGGTATGCTGAATACAACATGACAACTTATATAGATCTATACATATAACGTGGTTCATGAGCGATTCAGAAATACAAGAGTGGGAAACTTTCCATTACAACGACCCCGAACACTTGGGCTATTTCCGAAGCCATCTCTTATGGCTATTTTGTCTCGCCATTGTCTGATTATATTCGAAATGAAATTATCACCGTTCTCCTGATGATCCAATGAATGGTCCTATCTGTAGAGAATCTAGAATATGTTTACACAAAGCTAAAGTGCCATCATCATTCGGAATCTTCATAACAAACAGCCGGCTTCAATCCAGCCGTACAGGAAACAAGCTTGATCATCAACATATTCTATCCTTGAATAGAAACTATCTAATTACGACATCAACCTCTCATTCCAATTCCGCCTAGACGAACTGATCAGTCTACATTGTTTCAAGATGACTTTTTCTTCATTCTTTCAACCAAGGGTCCGATCAGGGGGACGGCTGTGAAGAAAGTTTAGCTCAATGCTGCTTGACCCCTCCCGATCTCCCGACGACGACCTCGCAATAGTTGTCTCCTTGAGCACCTTCCTCACCCTGGGCACTCTGGCCGCTAGGTGGACAGTGAAGAAACAAGTTTAGCCAGGCCAGCGCTGCTTGTCTTCTCTACTGCTTCCCTCATGCGAAATTTGTTTTTGTTTTCCTTTCTGTGTTTTGTTTATATTTTGGTGTGGACCATTTGGAGAACCAACAGGGTTTCTCGACGTCCAACAATCCCACTAGGGGTCGGATGCACGTGAACCACATAAAGACGTAAAACGATAAATAAATAGACACCGTGCGCATTAAGGTGATTGGCTAAGCTCGTTGATGATAATAAATTCGAATTCACAGCGGCTCGCATATGTAAAGTAACAGCAACATATATATAGTTCTACATTACAGTTCATGACATCGATAAAAACCGACTATAACCAAGTCACTTTACTTGCTTTACCTGGGCAATCCGTACGTAAAGTCGTGCGAGAATTTAGAATTCTTGGCCTTGTCTCCCTTTCTTTCGGGTTCAACAAGGCTTAAGCTTTGATCATAATATGAGCGTGATTTTGCAGCAATCTGGTAATTTTTTTCTATTCATACCAAAACAAATGTATTGTCCTAAGCTTTTTAACTTGATCACCAATAGCATTGACCATCTAGGGAAGGCCGGTTGGAAAAATGGGAAATCTTGGCTAGTATAAATCTAAAATAAGCTTGATCTTGAGTAACTTCAGCATTGACAAAAATGTTTATCAACAAATTCTACCAAAGGCATCTTTTCAAAATGACCAAAACTACTTTAATTACGATATCGCACATCTTTTGTTGAATTGGAATCTTCTTTTCACCGTCTCACTATGTGGCCGTCTACGACGAGAACGAGGCTTGCAAAAGTAGAAGCAATGATGTGTATTGAAAGAAGTTAAAGAAGATAGAGAGGGAGGAAAAGAACTACACAAGAATAAGGAGGAAAACGGCCTCCTTATATAGACAAAGGCAACGACTGTGATAGATACCACAGCCAACAAGATTGGGTCCTAGATCATTTCACTAACCCTCTCTCGTCTCAACCCAGTCACTCTTTAATACATTCCGACAACTACCTCCTCGCCTTTCTTGTTATTCTTCTAATTCAATTATCATGAAGTTCCTTGGCCTTCTTGTTCTTGGTTCTCGCCTCCAGCGCTGCTGTCCCGGTTGAGCCTAGGGAGAAACGAAGTGGTACTGGTAGATGGCTACTGCGAGAGAATACATGACTAACTTTCTTCATGATAGTCTGGGGCAGCGTCTACGGCTTCGACTACTCGCCTCTGAAGGTCACCGCTCTCTCAGAGCCCCTCGTCGACACTGTCGGGATGAATGCCGTCGTGACCGACCCTACCCCCGTTCTCACTCTGGATCTGTACACGTGTACGACCGACGACCTGGCCTTCACCGTCCCTTTCAAGCTCAAGGCCCGCCGTGACGACTTCATCCACGCCCTAGTATCGTGGTTCGACATCGACTTCACCGCCTGCCACAAGAAAATTCGCTTTTCTACTGGCCCCCACACCAAGTACACTCACTGGAAGCAGACTGTCTTCTACCTTAACGATGTCCTGACCGTGGAGCAGGGTGAGGAGGTCGAGGGTGTCTTGCAAGTTCAGCCTAACGAGAGAAAGCACCGTGATCTCGATATTAAGCTACAGTACAAGTTGTTGACTGAGAATATTACTCGCCAAGCTGAGGGCTCTTGCAAGTACCAGATGTGCTAGTTTTGTTTTGTTGTTTCTCGCGACCCTCGACATAATATCCTTTATCCTCTGTATCTTTCGCCATTCGTTTTCTCCCTCTCTTACATCTATCCCACCGTTTGATCTGATCAATCACTAGTATCAGCTACTAGTTGCCTATCACTTTGTCTTCTTATCCACCTCTAACTCTCTCTCTTCACATGGTCTCTCTTATTATCATATGGTCTGACGTCTATTCACTCATAGTTGTTTCCTTATCCTCCATGGCTCTTGCTAGTTTTTTTTACATGACATGAACTTCGTTTTGGCTTCTTTCTTTCATTTGCTCTGGTTTCCAAAACTTTTCCATATCATCTGATATCACATTTTCTAGGCTGTCTTCTTATTTATTGCTTTCATTCTATATCTCATATCGATTGCACACATAAAAACTTCTATACATTTCAAATTAAAACGTAACATCTTATGCTTGTATATGTTCAAAACAATAGCCTTGCGATCGGCGCCCAAGATGGTTGAAGATGTAGGAGGAGATCGCTGTCTAGATGCCGACAGTTGGTCAATTCACCACATACGACATATGAAGAAGGGCCAGAATTGATGTTGTTAGTGGACCAGACATCGAGGCTTTCTGACTCTATCATCTTTCTTCCCTTTCTTCGAAGTAGAAGTTATGTGTCCCATCTTGGAGCTCTTAGTGGGCGGCCCCATAGACAACAATAGAAACAAACAAAATATTTATATTGTATTCCAAGCGCCGCTGAATCTAAGTGTAGTAGCCACCAGTTCTAGATGTATTATATGAGTCAACCACCACTCAAGGTAACCTCAAATATCGTCCTCAAGCACTATTATTTCCTACTTTACTCCAAGCTGTTTTTACTCAACTCGGTGTATCTCATTATAGCCAACGGCCATGAACGTTGTTCTCATATCTTAACAAAATACCGATGTTTGTGCCACCATGCTTCTAGAAGTAGTAGCCGCGGTGGCAAATTATCAAGTCGTGTTAATATCATGAATACGATGGCTTGTAATAAGCATTTCTACAGAATTCAGATCATGGGTCACTTACTTTTATTTACCATAGAATTACAAATGCAAGTACTGGTACAAAGACAGAGATCCATACAGTATGCAGTAGAATGGTATTGGTATTGTCGGTAAATATTAAGTACACTTGAGTACAAAACATGATCGATTTTGGTCGACAATGAAAAGCCAAAATTAGCCCTCAAGTACAAAACGAAATGGTATATAGATAGGCCATTGTAGATCAATCAGCACTAAGTTAAAGAGAAAGATTAGTTCTAACCAATAGTTTTAGAACGGTACAGGACAGCAGATAGAAATACAGTATTGTAGAGTCGATTAGGCTACTAGACTATCATGGACTTTCTTCCGAGAATAGAGAAGATGGCAATCAATAATAGCGCGGACGAGATAAGTCAGTTATTTGATCAGTCACTTGATCAATCAAATTTGAAGAAAAACGCTATGGCAATTCGCAGATCGCTTAGGCTTTTTTGCGTTTCCTATTAAGCATTGAAGTAAGTAATCCGTAGGTAGACGAAGAAGCGAAGGTGGAAATGCGCGGAATGGCGTCTTTATTGCCGATTAATATACAGATTCTAAATATAGCGAGAATTTTTGTAATGATATTGTGCAATCCAAGCAAAATCGGCCATCTATATATAATACGACGGTGGATTTCGGGCCCTGAAACGCCCTGACCAGGTATTAATGAGTGACATGTATTTTTACTTCAAGAATAATGTATTTATTGACCAGCGAAACCAACAGTTGTGATTTGATAAGACGTCATGTCAGAGAACGATGGGCTAGGAGGTAATGGCAAACTAAACCGTCATGGTGGACAAATATGGTATATAAGATTGGCACACAGGGTGCCAAATCTTGTATTATATAAAATACATACACTTACTAGTCTACAGGATATATCTACCAACGTACAACCCTAGTATGATAATGATATAATAAAACAACAGGCCATCGGGTTCAGGTAATTGTAAATGAGAACATGTAATATTAAAAACAAAAAACGACGACAAAATAAGATTTAACATTGGGGAAGGCCAAACTTGACTGGAAGACTAGGCTATGAGATAAAAATGCAAAACTATGAAGAGCACAGAGGCTATATGATATGGGTAAATGCTAATCTAGAAATGCCTGTAAAGCACCCTTTCTAATTCCACAGTGCTACAGCTTGACATTTCTAGCCATGAAAACTTGATTTGCTGGTCTAGAAACAAGCATATGTCATGTATGGTTTAAAGTTTTTTAGCCATGTGTTTGTAGTAGGCCAGGGTGTTGTACTCGGAGGAAAGGGTGTCTCCCGCTTCAGCAGTCCATTTGTTAGAGAGCCACTCAATAGTCTGAGGATCAATCTTAGAGGAAGTGGTTTCACCACCCCAATGTAGACTGTAAAGGTAAAGTTAGTACATACTGTCATACAAACTCGAAACTATAAGGGCATATAATCAGAATACTTACACATGTTTGGATTCAGCATTAAATTTCATATCAAACATGTACCAGCTTTCATCATTCGTCCTCTGGAAGACTTCGTAGTTGGTACCAGTGAAGATATCGGTGTAGAAACCAACCGTGCCAACAAGTAGAGAGTGGTTGACGCAACCGCTCTCCTTAGCAATGCTAGCAATCACATCATTCCGGGGCTTGAAACCTTTGACGGGCTCGGTGCAATGCAAAAAGTAGTATGACTTTCCACGAACAAGCGGCACAGGGGCAACGGCTTTTATCGCATCATAGTTAGCTTCAACGTTAATCCGGTGGTCCGGGACAATGAAAGCTATCTCCTCCTCTTGACCATCTTCTGACACCTCGTTTGTCTTGATGTTGATGTCTTCCAGAGGAACTTCATTGGTGCGCTCCTGAACATCTACAGAAAGATTTTCAAGGCTCGGGTTCTCGGGCACGGTCGGAACAGCAGCGCTGGAGGCCAGAGCACAGAGAACGAGGACACTGAAGGATCTCATGGTGATAGAGCGAGAAGTTAAGGTGATGAAGGGATGATACTATAGAGTTGGCAGAGCTGTATCAAGTATAGTAAGAGTGGAGAAAGAGAGATGTGAGGGTGATGGTGAAGGTGGTGAGAATAAGATCCGAAACAGTGAGTAAACGAATGGACATGTCGTGATACTTATATCTTGTTTCTTAGGCTGCTGAGTCTTCTTTTTGTATATCATTTCCTCTTCTTCTCTAGAACCCTTTCAATACGTCTATATGCCCATGCAACAATGTAAAAACCTCGATATCACAATATTCCCACATAAATAAAAGCACAGGCACATTACAGGCCATTCAACAAGGATAATTGTATCTAAATGTAGGCAAAGACTAGGTACATCTAGTCCGGAACGAACGATATGGTCTATATTAGAAAATCTTGGCCGCTTTATAAGCCATGCAAGCCAAGTAACTACATTCAAGGTTGAACAAGTTATAACAAAAGAGTGATAACTATGGCCCATGCTGATCATGCCGATCATGCCAAGCACTTGGAATGGCCAACCCATGAAAATCTGATAACCGGAGTTCACCAGGCTTGTCCCAGAAATTATACATAGTTTCGGGTCTGGTAGGGTTGGCAGTACTCAGTGGCATTCATAAAAAGCAACAGTTAAATTATATGCAAATTGGTCATTGGATAGATCTTATGTTGATTTTACTACCTGGCATAGTGACTGTGATACCCTGGAATGACACAGATCAAAAAAGGATCGCTTAGACAATACAAGAATAGAATGTAGTTCTAGACAAGACCAACCTTATTTAACAACCCAAACTGAAAAGAAGAAAGAGCACTAAATAACTAGTAAATACCAAGAATTTACAATAGTAAGGGCTTAGCATAGCTATTCTCTCTAGCTGGACTAAAAGATGTAGATATGTACGAAAAACCCAAAACAAAACTTGAGGTAAAATAAATATAAAAACATGGACATTTTTGCTAAAATGTAGAACGGTGAAGAAAGTAGATTGGTATACTATTCTCAACCTCACAAGGGCCAAGCTACGTACCGGGAAGAAGATCTCGATACGGAATATTTGCACACGTTCTCATCTATTTGCCATTCTTCATTTGTTGTGATATTGAGTGCCATAGAATCAAGGGGGTAGATAGAGTCTTGGTGATTCCACACTGAGGGAATATATCATAAACTTGATGGTGTGACATTAAAAATCGGCATCGCCTTAATCTTGTAGATGTTATGTAAGAAATTGTCCAAGAGGTTGTGGGGATGGATCGTAGTCTGTGATTTGATTTGACTATATTTAACGCCTACCACAGATATTTAAAGTCCTCCTCCGCTCCACAAACCCAATGTCTCCTAGCCCCAATGAATCCTAGCCATAAGTATGTCAAAGCAAAATATTCGTCAACCGAGCTATGAAATATGGAGCACTGCGTGAAGAAAAAAATTGAACCAGAAATAAACATTACAACTAACTATAGTTAGTGAAAACAATCTTCATAGCTCTATAGCTCCATAACATCAATTATTGAAAATTTTACAACCTATAGTAAAAGGCTTAGAATATTTTGACAATGTTTTGTTTTCAGCACGGAATAGACATCATTCTAGAAACATGCCTAACTTTCCAAAGCTGGACTCTATTTCCTGCTTTCTTCTTATCCTATAGATTTGTCTTTTCTTATAAAGTTGTACTGCCCTATATCTTTGATCCCTACATTGGACATTAATGCTAATGGTGCTCAGAGGCTTAATACTTGAGAGTACTACCTTAAAACAAAAATCAAGATTAGCAGGTTATTTTTCTTTCACTATAAACAAAACAAAGGTTAATAAACATGTAGCCAATTAGGTAAATGTAAAGGTGTACCAAGGTATAAACAAGACTTGAAATTTATAATAAAAATAAAAATAAAACTTGGACCAGAATAAGAACTGTGATGAAAACAAGTAGTAAGTTGGAATAAGTGAATTTAGATGCTAAAAGAAGGAACTATTGAAAGGAAAAATGCTAAATATGGGACTCTGGAGAAACTATAGAAAGACTAGAGGAAATAGAGGCCAAAATGCAAGACTATGAAGTAGCCGAGGGGGCTATATGCCATGATTAAATGCGTCGTGTGGTGGAAAAATCCAGTCCCTAGTTAGGCTTTTTCCCTAATCTAGAGCCAGTTATAATGTTGTCATGCTTGCCTAAAGGTTGGCCTAGTAAAGATACTTCACGTAGAGCTACTCGATACGCTTCTTACAGGTATCTAGCAAGGTAGTGGTAGTAGGCCAAGCAGTTGAAAGCAGCGGACAAAGTGGAACCCGCGCGTCCAACCCAACCGTCAGTGACCGGCTGCAAGACGTCGCTGCTATAATCAGCAGTGGTGCTACCACCATAGATAAGGCTATGAAGGCTATTAGTATATGCTGATAGAGATAGATGTAGCGGAAATATTGTCAGGGAACTTACCGCTGTACAGGGCCCTCATCGTCGTCCTCGGGGACCCTGTAGAAGTCTGAAGTTGAGTACCAATCGGCAGTTTCCGACTGGTAGGCGTGCCAGTGAGTGCCCGAAAATAGGTCCTCATTGGCATGAACCTTTCCAACAACCATTCCGACATCGTAGCAGCCGCCCGTGGATCTGATGATATTCGCGGCAACGCGATTTGAAGCCTTATATCCATAAGGAATCTGAGTGCATAGCATGAAGTAGTACGAATCACCACGCCGAAGTTTGTAAGGGCAGGCTTCATAGGCTGCATCGAAGGCCTTGGATTCTCTCTGTTCCAGAGAGGCCGTACTAGTCTCAGTATTGGCTTCGTCAGACTCGCTATCCTGCTTGGCAACATAAAATTTAAGATCATCAAGAGAGATCGTGAATTCTCGGGCTACCATCTTGCTGTTGGGATCATTGAAGCTATCAAGGTCCATGTTGGTAGGCTCAACCGGGACAGCAGCGCTGGAGGCAAGAGAACCAAGAACAAGAATGCCAAAGAACTTCATGATGACTGAAGTAGAAGAGTAATAAGAATGGTGAGGAGGTAGTTGTTGGAATGTATTAAAGAGTGACTGAGATGAGAGGAGAGAGGGTTAGTGAGATGGTGAAGACAAGATTTCAATTCAACAAAGGATGTGTGGGATATCGTGATTAATGTAGCTTTTTTTGATTCTGTGTAGTTCTGGTCATCTTGAATAAATCTCTTTGGTAGAAGTTATTGATACATTTTTGTAAATGCTGAAGTTACTCAAGCTCAAGCTTATTTTAGATTTATGTTATACTAGCCAAGATTTCCCATTTTTCCAGCCGGGCCTTCCCTAGATGGTAAATGCTATTGGTGGTCAAATAAAAAGTTTAGGGCAATACATTTATTTTGGTAGGAGTAGAAAATTATTACAACATTGCTACAACATCAGGCTCATCTTATGATCCAAGCTTAAGCCTTGTTGAACCCAAAATAAAGGGGCACAAGGCCAAGAATTCCAAGTTCCCGTATGACTTTGTACGGATTGCCTAGGTAAAGAAAGTAAAGTGACTTAGTTATAGTCGAATTACGAAAAAAAAAAGAAGAAAAAAAATGTAATGCAATGGATTAAAGATATTCGATAAAAGGGGTAGAAGCAACGCTAACCTTGCTAATTTTCCAACCTTAGTCCTCCTTAGGGTTAGGGGAATATGTCTGCAAAGAAGCTTGTCTGCTTACTAAATTTATAGAAATCAATAATCCCTTAGAGTAATGTCTATGGTGATGTGAAATGGTCTTCGTGAGAAAACCTTTGACAGATGTTTGCCCCTCCAGCAGAAGAAGACCTTCGTTTTCCCACAAGAACTTGAATTTGTAAAGTTTGCATAGTGTAGGTGAAGGTGGTAGTTCACAAAATCTCCGTGATCTGATTGGGCGGTCAGCAGCTGGCCCAGTGTCTTCCTTGGGAGAGATAGTTCAAAGGTCTTGAGGTTTGTAGAAAGTCCTAGGGCCTTGTAAGTTGTCGGGTAGAGGATGTTCACTAGTCGGTGTACTCATCCTGAAGCCGACTCCGAGCAACTCGTTTGGCATGAGCAATGGAGGGAGGCAAGTTTGGAGGTGGGGGTAAAGTAGCGCCTTCCTTGGCCAGAGACTCTGCTATCTCACTGCCAGGTATACCAATGTGTCCAGGGACGCATATTGGTGTGACTTGTCCAGCTTTGACATGGCGGCAGCGCCATTTATCCGGCAAAGTTCGGGCCAGAGAGTGGAACTCTAAGATCTGAGCTTGGCTGTTGTCTGTGGGCGCGGAGCCGGGAAAGAGACAAGCATATGCTACTTGGTTGTCAAGAACAACATGTTACAGCCGTATCATTTGACTAGCGGAGGACTGTGCTACCAGTGGCCTAGGCTAGTCCATCTTGCAGCCAGGAAAAGAGCAGGGGTTATTGCCGCTTCACGGCAGTGGTTTTCTAGACGGGTAAGATTGCTCCCACCAGGCCAGTGCTTCCGCATTGCAGAACAGAGTGGGAATCACACAGGTTGTGACGGTGAGTCGAGCCATGGCAGGGGGTATGACGCTCTAAGTGTGTGAAAGTGACCTGGGGAAGTTGGCAACTTTGCATCCTCTTGAGGCCCAGATCTCCACATGTTTGGTAAATATAAGCCAGAAACTAAACCATGTCATATCTTTTTTTCGGTGGATGGCCACTCCGCCAATCTTCGTATGGGTGGGCCTTTGACTAGGTTCTTGTGAAATGAATCACTTCGGTTTTGTGTGGGGTAAATTCAACTTCGTTTTCTTTCGCCTCGGCATGCATTCTTTTGACCTTACGTCTGGCCAAGGATGTAGACGCGGACAATGTCTTTGCAGAAGTTAAGATAGCCACATCATCAGCATAGCTGGAGCGGTTGTTGGAGCTGATGAGGGGTTGGATGAACAGCATGAAGAGGATGGGTGATATGGGGGAGTCTTGGGGGACTCTACACCATATGTCTTTTTCCGCCGAGTCGAAGTCGGCATTTTTTGACGGAGCCAGTACTGATACTAGTCCAGTTTCTCGGGAACCGAAAGGATCCAAGGCCTTCAATGCAGCCTATACGGCCTCCCGTTACGAACTTCAGAATGGTAGTTCGTACTACTTCATGATGTGCAATGATGTCCCTTATGGCTTTGAGTTTGCAGAGGAAATTGTCCAGAATGTCATTAGAGCTATAGGCCGCTACTACCATGTCGGATTGGTTGTTGGAAAGGTTCGTGCCAGTGAGGACTTATTCTCAGGCATCTACTGGCACGTCCGCCAGAGGGAAAGTGGCAAATGGTTCTCAAATAGCCAATTCTACAGGGTCATCGAGGGACAGCGACAGAGGTAAGTTCCCTGACAATATTTCCGCTACATCGATCACTATCAGAATATACTAAACATCCCTCATAGTATGCAGTAGAATGGTATTGGTATTGTAGGTAAATATTAAGTACACTTGAGTATAAAACGTGTTCGATTTTGGTCGACAATGAAAAGCCAAAATTAGCCCTCAAGTACAAAACGAAATGGTATACAGATAAGCCATTGTAGATCAATCAGCACTAAGTTAAAGAGAAAGATTAGTTCTAACCAATAGTTTTAGAACGGTACAGGACAGCAGATAGAAATACAGTATGGTAGAGTCGATTAGGCTACGAATAGAGAAGATAGCAATCAATAATAGCGCGGACGAGATAAGTCAGTTATTTGATTACACTTGATCAATGAAATTTGAGCCAGAAGAAAACGCTATGGATTCGCAGATCGCTTAGGCTTTTTTTTGCGTTTCCTATTAAGCATTGAAGTAAGTAATCCGTAGGTAGACGAAGAAGCGAAGGTGGAAATGCGCGGAATGTCGTCTTTATTGACCAAATTATAATATACCGATTCTCCATATAGCGAGAAATATTGCGACATGAAAATCGGCCATCTATATATATAATACGACTACGGATTTCGGACCTGAAATGCCTCGACCAGGTAATAATGAGTTAGTGTATTGTTACTTCCAGAACAGTACATTTATTGACCAGAGTAACCAACAATCATGATTTGATAAGATGCCGTGCCGTGCCAGATAACAATGTGCTACGGTTAGTTAGTACTGGCTTGCTAAACATGGCTAACTGAACCGTTATAGTGGACAAACATGGGGTTAGGTGATTGTAAATGAGAATATATATGATATTGAAAATCAAAAACAACAATAAAATATGATTTGAGCCAAGTAGACACAAGTCAAAACCTTAGGGAAGGTCAAACTTGACTAGAAGACTAGGCTATGAGATAAAGAATGCGAAACTATGAAGAGCATCATTCTAACTCCACAGTGCTACAGCTTGACATTTCTAGCTATGAAAACTTGATTTGCTGGTCCAGAACAAGCAGATGCCATGTACAATTTAAATGTTTCTAGCCATGTAACGGTAGTAGGTCAGAGTGTTGTAATCATCGGAAAATATGTCTCCCGCTTCGGAAGTCCAGGAGTTTGAGAGCGTCGTAATCTTGTCGGAAGTAATCGTCCAGGAATAGGCTTCACCACCATAAACCAGACTGTAAAGGTAAAGTTAGTATATACTGTCAGACAAACTCAAAACTATAAGGGCATATAATCAGAATACTTACCGCTGGTCTTTTTGAGCACTATAATCGGAACTAGTCAAGTACCAGTTATCATTCCCGTCCTGGAGGACTTGGTAGTAGGTACCAGTGAAGGTATATTGGAAGGAAGCAACCGTGCCAACAACTAGACCGACGTCTTTGCAGCGGGTCTCCGCATAAATGTTAGCAACCACAGGGTTCTCGGGATCGAAACCTGAGGGGGCCTTGTTGCATAGCATAAAGTAGTATGACTTTCCAAGACCAAGGTTAGGGGCAGCGCTATATGCTGCATCATATTCAGCGTTACGAGAAACCAGGTCAGGGTGGTTCTTGGCACTGACAGTCATCTCCTCCTCTTGACCATCTTCAGACACCGCGTTTGTCTTGATGTTGAAGGTGATGTCTTCCAGAGGAACTTCATTGGCACGCTCCTGAACATCTACAGAAAGCTTTTCAAGGCTCGGGTTCACGGGCGCCGTCGGAACAGCAGCACTGGAGGCCAGAGCACAGAGAGCGAGGACACTGAAGGATCTCATGGTGATATAGTGAGAAGATAAGGTGATGAAGGGATGATACTATAGAGTTGGCAGAGCTGTATCAAGGATGGTAAGATTGGAGAGAGAGAGAGGTGAGGGTGATGGTGAAGGTGGTAAGAGTAAGATCCAAAACAGTGAGTAAACGAATGGACATGTCGTGATACTTATATCTTTTTTCTTAGGCCGAGGTGAGTCTTCTTTTTGTATATCATCTCCTCTTCTTCTCTAGAGCCACTTTCAATACGTCTATGTGCTCATGCACCATGTAAAAACCTCAATATACATATCACCACATACCCAACCAGTAAGACGTAATACTTAGATAAAAGCACAGGCACATTACAGGCCTTTTCACAAGGATAACTGCATCTATGTACATGTAGGCAAAGACTAGTTACATCAAGTCCGGAATGGCGCTATGGTCATCATTAGAGAAGCTTGGAGTCCTTAAAGGCCTTGAGCCAAGTAACTACATTCAAGGTTGAACAAGTTATAACAAAAGAGAGGTAACTAGATATGGCCTATGCTGATCACCCCAAGCACTTAGAAAGGTCAACCCATAACATCTGATCCATCACCGGAGTTCACCGGGCTTAACCCAGAAATTATACATAGTTTAGGATCTGGTAGGTTGGCAGTATTCAGTGTCATTGGTTGTTGGATAGATCTTGTGTTGTTTTCACTACCTGACATGTTGACTGTGATACCCTGGAATAAAACTTATCAGAAAAGGATCACTTAGACAATACAAGAATAGAATGTGGTTCTAGACAAGACCAACCTTATTTGACAACCCAAACTGGGAAAAAGGAGCACTAAATAACCAAAATTTTACAATGGTAACGGCTTAGCATAGCTATTCTCTTTAGCTAGGCTAAATCGTCTACATATGTATAAAAAAAAAAATACAAAACAAAACTTGAGGGAAAATAAAAATAAAAACATGGACATTTTTGACAAAATGTAGAACTGTAAATAATGTAGATTGTCCTATTCTCACTACATGACAAGGGCCAAACTGCATACCTAGAAGAGATCTTGATACACGGAAGATTGGCACATCTTCTCATCTATCAGTTGTTCTTCAAGCATTGTGCCATTGATTGCTATGGAATCAAAGGGCTTGAGTCTCGGTACTTCCACACTGAGGGAATATATCATACCCTTGATGGTGTGACATTGAAAATCGGCATCGCCTTGATCTTGTAGATGTTATGTAAGAAATTGTTCAAAAAGTTATGGGGATGAATCCTAACCTGTGATTTGATTATATTTAACGTCTACCACATTCCCTCCGCTCGACAAACTCACTTTGTATGCGGGACGACACCGTCTCCTAGCCCCGATGAATCCTAGCCATATGTCAAAGCAAAATATTCGTCAACCCCGATCTGTAAAAGATGGAGCACTGCTTGAAGAAAAAAATGAAAAAAATGAAACAAAAAAAAAGAAGAAAAAAAAGCACAACTATCTATTGTAAAAACATCGTCATAGCTCTATAGCTCCATAAGATTAATGATTTAAAAAATTAAAAACTATAGTAAGAGGCTTACAATATTGTGAAAATGCTTTGCATTACATAATAGACATCATTCTAGAAACATGTCTAACTTTCCAAAACTGGACTCTATTTCCTACTTCCTTATCCTATAGATTTGTCTTTTCTTATAAAGTTGTACTGACTTATATCTTTGATCCACACATATGACATTACTAAGCTATCTCAAGGAAGTAGTGGAGGGATAGTTGGTTTAGTTGATGGCTATGGTGCTTAGAAGCTTAATACTTAAGTGTAATACCTAAACCAGTAATATATTTGATTTGATTTGATTATATTTAACGTCTACCTAAATCACTAAGATCATACGACGCCGGGTTGGAACCAGTAATATAGAATTTTCCATATCACTAAAAAAAAAAATCAAGATTAGCATGTTATTTTTCTTTCACTACAAACAAAACAAAGGTTAATAAACATGTAGCCAATGAGGTAAATGTAAACGCTGTACCAAGCTATAAACAAGACTTGAAATTTATAATAAAAATAAAAATAAAACTTGGACCAGAATAAGAACTGTGATGAAAACAAGTAGTAAGTTGGAATAAGTGAATTTAGATGCTAAAAGAAGGAACTATTGAAAGGAAAAATGCTAAATATGGGACTCTGGAGAAACTATAGAAAGACTATTGAGGAAATAGAGGCCAAAATGCAACGAATTGGAAGAACGACAAGAAAGGTGAGTAGGTAGTTGTTGTAATGTATAAAAGAGTGACTGAGTTGAGAGGAGAGAGGGTTAGTGAGATGGCGAAGAGAAGATTCCAATTCAACAATAGATGTGTGGGATATCGTGATTAATGTAGTTCTGGTCATCTTGAATAAGTCTCTTTGGTAGAAGTTACTGATAGACATCTTTGTCAATGCTGAAGTTACACAAGTTCAAGACCAAGATTTCGTATTTTTCCAGCTGGCCTTTCCTAGGCGGTCAATGTTATTGGTGGTCAAGTAAAATGTTTAGGGCGATACATTTGTTTTGGTAGGAATAGAAAAATATTACAACATTGCTACAAAATCACGCTCATATTATGATCAAAGCTTGAGCCTCGTTGAACCCGAAAGAAATGGGGGAAGCACAAGGCCAAGAATTCTAAAGTATCGCATGATTTTGTACGGATTGCCTAGGTACAGCAAGTAAACTGTACATGCACAGATGTATAACTGTTTGAATTTGAATTTGTTATTATACCATAATGCAGGTCCGGACAAAAAAAAAAAGAAAAACACAGAAAACAAGAACAAATTTCGCGTGGGGGAAGCAGTAGAGAAGACAAGCAGCGCTAGCCTGGCTAAACTTGTTTCTTCACTGTGAGGGAGCAACTCAAGGAGACGCTATCACAGGCTTGTGCTGGCATAATCAAATGAAGTGTAAAGCATAATACAAGAGCCGAAGATGTTAACTGGAGCCTTCAAAGTGTTGCCCTCCGAGTGTGAGTGTGGATCTCTGAGCAGCGGAGATGAGGCTCGGGAGACCAGCGATCGCGAAAAGTGTAGAGAAAAGGGGGGGCGGTCGTTGGTGAGAAAGACCCTCGAGAGGGAAGAAACAGACTCAAGGCCTCACAGAACGGTGCATCATGAAATAAATCAATGGAAAGAGGTCATAGACGCAGAAATATTTGCGATACTACATGGACTCAAAGGCCTCACCCCAACACTGACGGACAGGTGCACAAACATCTGGATCTGCCTCGACAACAGGGCCGCGGTGTCCCGCATAAATGGATCACATAACAAGGCAGGATCCTCACAGGAGGCAATTGACGAGGCCAAGAAGCTTATTCAGACATTGAAAAATGGGCTGATAGGAAAGGTCTACTGCATCTGGACCCCCGGGCACAAAGGAATCAGCGGCAATGAGAGAGCCGATGCACTAGCTAAAGGCTCGGCCAAACGCACTCCAGAACACTCCATGTCTATAGCAGGAGCTTACAGGTGGTTTAGGGAACATAAACAGGCGAAGTTTAAGGAATGGTTCGACCAGCAGGCAGCATCAGAGACAACATGGAGAGGCGAGAAATGGGGGGTACTGGCCGCACTCTCTGGTCATGGTGACTTCAAAGAATATCATAAGAGGTTTGGCCAAGAGAACGCCACAATGGAATGCCACAGGTGTGGCAAAGACAAGGAAAGGACCCACATTTAGACTTGTCACAAAGGCTGAAACCTTGGGGCAGAGTATTCACCAAAAAACTACTCATGACCATGAAAGGTAGAAGAACACTAGCAAAAAAGGCACAAAAACAGCCACTGCAGAGCAGGGTTGAGGATCATGGAAATCTCTCTTCTTTTCCCTTTTCCCTTTTCCCTTTTTTTATTTTTTATTTTTTATTTTTTCTTGGTTTTTCATTTATTTTTGTTTTTGCCTTAAAAGGAGACGTAGGTGTTGCTACTGTAAAAGGGATAGATGACAGACTAGTCTAAGCAGTCCCGGATACTAGGAACGTAGAAAATTGGTGCCAGAAAACACGGCCTCGCCCGCAGTCGAAAAGAAGCTCTTAGATAAGTCTCTAGACCATAAATATAATAATCATCATCATCAACACAAGTAAGTAGTTAGTAGATAGACACCTTGCGCAGTTAAGGTAATAGCCGATTAATATAATCTGTACAGATTCTGATTATAGCGAGAAATTTTGTAAGTGACATTGTGCGATCCAAGCACAATCGGCCATCTAAATATAATACGAGCGGATTTCGAGCCCTGAAACGCCCTGACCAGGTATTAATGAGTGATGCGTATTTATACTTCAAGAATAGTATAACTATATGTATTTATTGACCAGCAAAACCAGATGTTGTGATTTGATAAGACGCCGTGTCAGAGAACGATGCGCTAGGGTTAGTTAGTGATTGTCAAACACGGCAAACTCAACCGGCCTCTATGGTTGACGAATATGTCATATTTAATCGGCAAACAGGGTGCCAAATCTTGTACTATGAAAAATACATAGTTACACTTACTTGTCTACGGGATATATCTTTACCAACTTACAAGCCTAGTATGATAATGATATAAATAAAACGACAGGCCATCTGGTTCAGGTGATTGTAAATGAGAACATCTAATATTGAAAACAAAAAACGACGACAAAATAGGATTTGAGCCAAGTAGGACGCAAGTCAAAACCTTAGGGAAGGCCAAACTTGACTGGAAGACTAGGCTATGAGATAAAAATGCAAAACTATGAAGAGCACAGAGGCTATATGATATGGTAAATGCTAATAGAAATGCCTATGTAGCACCCTTTCTAACTCCACAGTGCTACAGCTTGGCATTTCTAGCTATGAAGACTTGATTTGCTGGTCCAGAACAAGCAGATGCCATGTACGCTTTAAAGTCTTTCAGCCATGTATTTATAGTAGGCCAAGGTGTTGTAATGGGAGGAAAGGGTGTCTCCCGCTTTGGCAGTCCAGGTCTTGGAGAGCGCCTCAATATTGGAAGGATGGATGTTAGAGGAAGGTGTTACACCACCATAAATCAGACTGTAAAGGTAAAGTTAGTACATACTGTCATTCAAACTCAAAAGTATAAGGGCATATAATCAGAATACTTACCGATGTCTGGATTGAGCACGAAATCCGATATCTAGCAAGTACCAGGTTTCATCATTTGTCTTCTGGAGGACTTGGTAGTAGGTACCACTGAAGGTATTGGTGAAGGAACCAACCGTGCCAACAAGTAAAGAGTGGTTGACGCAACCGGTCTCCTTCAAAATGTTAGCGATCACATCATTCCGGGGCTTGAAACCTTCGATGGGCTCGGTGCATAGCAAAAAGTAGTATGACGTTCCATGACTAAGCGCAGGGGCAGCATTATATACCGCATCATAGTCATCATCACGAGAAAACAGGTGAGGGTGGTCCTTGGCACTGAAAGTCATCTCCTCCTCTTGACCATCCTCAGACACAGCGTTTGTCTTGATGTTGAAGGTGATATCTTCAAGAGGAACTTCATTGGAGCGCTCCTGAACATCTACAGAAAGAGTTTCAAGGCTCGGGTTCACGGGCGCCGTCGGAACAGCAGCACTGGAGGCCAGAGCACAGAGAGCGAGGACACTGAAGGATCTCATGGTGATATAGTGAGAAGATAAGGTGATGAAGGGATGATACTATAGAGTTGGCAGAGCTGTATCAAGGATAGTAAGAGTGGAGAGAGAGAGAGGAGTGTGACGATTATTAAACGAACTGACTTGTCGTGATACTTATATTTTGTTTGTTAGGCTGAGCTGAGTCTTCTTTTTGTATATCACCTCCTCTTCTTCTCTAGAGCCCTTTCAATACGTCTATGAGCCCATGCAACAATATGTAAAAACCTCGATATCGCCATATACCCAATATAGATAAAAGCACAGGCACATTACAGGCCATTCAACAAGGATAATTGCATCTAAATGTAGGTAAAGACTAGGTACATCAAGTCCGGAACGAACGATCTGGTCTATATTAGAAAATCTTGGCCACTTTATAAGACATGCCAGCCAAGTAACTACACTCAAGGTTGAACAAGTTATAACAAAAGAGTGATAGCTATGGCCCATGCTGATCATGCCAAGCACTTGGAATGGCCAACCCATGAACATCTGATCACCGGAGTTCACCAGGCTTGACCCAGAAATTATCCATAGTTTAGGATCTGGTAGTTTGGCAGTACTCAGTGGCATTAATAAAAAGTAGTAGTTCAAAGAGATGCAAATTGGTTGTTGGATAGATCTTGTGTTGATTTTACTACCTGGCATGTTGACTGTGATACCCTGGAATGACACGGATCAGAAAAGGATCACTTGGACAATACAAGAATAGAATGTGGTTCTAAACAAGACCACCTTATTTGACAACCCAAACTGGGAAGAAGGAGCACTAAATAACTAGTAAATACCAAGTATTTACAATAGTAAGGGCTTAGCATAGCTATTCACTCTAGCTGGACTAAAAGATGTAGATATGTACACAAAACCCAAAACAAAACTTGAGGGAAAATAAAGATTCAAACATGGACATTTTTGCTAAAATGTAAAACGGTGAAGAAAGTAGATTGGTATACTATTCTCAACCTCACAAGGGCCAAACTACGTACCGTACCGGGAAGAAGATCTCGATACGGAATATTTGCACACGTTCTCATCTATTTGCCATTCTTCATTTGTTGTGATATTGAGTGCCATAGAATCAAGGCGCTAGAGTCTTGGTGATTCCACACTGAGGGAATATATCATAAATTTGATGGTGTGACATTAGAAATCGGCATCGCCTTAATCTTGTAGATGTTATGTAAGAAATTGTCCAAGAGGTTGTGGGGATGGATCTTAGCCTGTGATTTGATTTGATTATATTTAATGTCTGCCACAGATATTTAAATTTGTGCCTGTATATTAAAGTTGTTTTGGCAATTTTAAAGTGTAAAGACTAGGTTGAAATGTAGCGATAAGTGCAAAGCAAAGAAAGGTAATAGTAGAGGAAAATAGTAGAAAGAAGCAGTAAAAACAATATAGAGGAAACAAGAAGAGCGAAAAAGCCTTGTCACAGCTGTAGAATCATCAAAAGAAAGCAACACCCAATCAAAACATCATTCACATGCTCCTCAGGCCAGGAAGCCCCTCCTCACAATCCGCGAAATCGTCCTCGTCTTGATTCCCCAAGTCCGAGGGACAGACTGGAAGTGTTGCGACATCACCCATGCGGCCTTCTCGAGTCACTCCTCGGGTCACCCAATGGGCCTCGACTCGGGTTTCAGTCATCAGGATGCCCATGGTTCTGGCGAGCCAGGCTGAAGTGGTTTTTGACATACGTTGTTGTAGTATCTTGAACGTAGTTTCAGACGTCGGGTCCATCGATCCGCCCTGGGAGAACACCATGGGGTAGAACTGCTCGCCAGCTTCCAGGGGGGGGGCATTTACCAATCTTAACGTTGCAACTCTTGTTCAGAATGGTAGCTGCTTCCCTTGAGGAGTGTTCCCCGTGAAGCGTGACGATTGTCAGGTCGTAGAGCTTGCGCAATCCAACCTCCTCGAATCCCCAATCGGCTCGTCGGCCGGAGTCTTCCTCTTCGTTGTGCCTGAAGTGGGGTTCCAGGTCGCACAGAATTCCTGACTGGCGGAGAGCTTGGTGGAAGCAAGTTTCGAACCATGTTGTGAAGGCGGTGAGTTGACCGGGCACGGGCAGTGGTCCGTTGGCAGTTCCGCTCGACAAACTCAATAGCTTTGTATGCGGGACGACACCGCCTCCTAGCCCTGATGGATCCTAGACATATGTCAAAGCAAAATATTCGCCAACCCCGATCTGTAAAAGATTGCTGGAAGAAAACAAAATGAAACAAATGAAACAAAAAAACAGCATAACTAGCTATAGTAAAAACATCCTCATAGCTCTATAGCTCCATAAGATTGATAAATTAAACAATTAAAAACTATAGCCAGAGGCTTAAAATATTGTTACAATGCTTTGTAGTACAGAATAAACATCATTATAGAAACATGCCTAACTTTCCAAAAGTGGATTCTATTTCCTGCTTTCTTCTTATCTTATAGATTTATCTTTTTTTATAAAGTTGTACTGACTTATATCTTTGATCCACATATATGACATTACTAAGCCATATCAAGGAAGTAGTGGAGGGATAGTTGGTTTAGTTGAGAACCGTTTGCCACTTTCCCTCTAGAGGACGTGGCAGTAGATGCCTGAGAATAAGTCCTCATTGGCATGAACCTTTCCAACAACCAATCCGACATGGTAGTAGCGGCCTATAGCTCTAATGACATTCTGGACAATTTCCTCTGCAAACTCAAAGCCATAAGGGACATCATTGCACATCATGAAGTAGTACGAACTACCATTCTGAAGTTCGTAACGGGAGGCCGTATAGGCTGCATTGAAGGCCTTGGATCCTTTCGGTTCCCGAGAAACTGGACTAGTATCAGTACTGGCTCCGTCAAAAAATGCCGACTTCGACTCGGCGGAAAAAGACATATGGTGTAGACTCCCCCAAGACTCCCCCATATAACCCATCCTCTTCATGCTGTTCATGCAACCCCTCATCAGCTCCAACAACCGCTCCAGCTATGCTGATGATGTGGCTATCTTAACTTCTGCAAAGACATTGTCCGCGTCTACATCCTTGGCCAGACGTAAGGTCAAAAGAATGCATGCCGAGGCGAAAGAAAACGAAGTTGAATTTACCCCACACAAAACCGAAGTGATTCATTTCACAAGAACCTAGTCAAAGGCCCACCCATACGAAGATTGGCGGAGTGGCCATCCACCGAAAAAAAGATATGACATGGTTTAGTTTCTGGCTTATATTTACCAAACATGTGGAGATCTGGGCCTCAAGAGGATGCAAAGTTGCCAACTTCCCCAGGTCACTTTCACACACTTAGAGCGTCATACCCCCTGCCATGGCTCGACTCACCGTCACAACCTGTGTGATTCCCACTCTGTTCTGCAATGCGGAAGCACTGGCCTGGTGGGAGCAATCTTACCCGTCTAGAAAACCACTGCCGTGAAGCGTGAAGCGGCAATAACCCCTGCTCTTTTCCTGGCTGCAAGATGGACTAGCCTGGGCCACTGGTAACACAGTCCTCCGCTAGTCAAATGATACGGCTGTAACATGTTGTTCTTGACAACCAAGTAGCATATGCTTGTCTCTTTCCCGGCTCCGCGCCCACAGACAACAGCCAAGCTCAGATCTTAGAGTTCCACTCTCTGGCCCGAACTTTGCCGGATAAACGGCGGTGCCGCCATGTCAAAGCTGGACAAGTCACACCAATATGCGTCCCTGGACACATTGGTATACCTGGCAGTGAGATAGCAGAGTCTCTGGCCAAGGAAGGCGCTACTTTACCCCCACCTCCAAACTTGCCTCCCTCCATTGCTCATGCCAAACGAGTTGCTCGGGAGTCGGCTTCAGGATGAGTACACCGACTGGTGAACATCCTCTACCCGACAACTTACAAGGCCCTGGGACTTTCTGCAAACCTCAGGACCTTTGAACTATCTCTCCCAAGGAAGACACTGGGCCAGCTGCTGACCGCCCAATCAGATCACGGAGATTTTGTGCACTACCACCTTCGCCTACACTATACAAACTTTACAAATTCAAGTTCTTGTTGGAAAACGAAGGTCTTCTTCTGCTGGAGGGGCAAACATCTGTCAAAGGTTTTCTCACGAAGACCATTTCACATCACCATAGACATTACTCTAAGGGGTTATTGATTTCTATAAATTTAGTAAGCAGACAAGCTTCTTTGCAGACATATTCCCCTAACCCTAAGGAGGACTAAGGTTGGAAAATTAGCAAGGTTAGCGTTGCTCCTACCCCTTTCATCAAATATCTTTAATCCATTGCATTACAATTTTTTTTTTTTTTTCGTAATTCGACTATAACTAAGTCACTTTACTTGCTATACCTGAGCAATCCGTACGTAAAGTCGTGCGAGAATTTAAATTCTTGGCCTTGTGCTTTCCCCCCTTTTATTTTGGGTTCAATGAGGCTTAAGCTTTGATCATGATATGAGCGTGATTTTGTAGTGTACTGCCCTAAGCTTTTTACTTCACCACCAATAGCATTGACCATCTAGGGAAGGCCGGCTGGAAAAATGGGAAATCTTGGCTAGTATAACATAAATCTAAAATAAGCTTGAGCTTGAGTAACTTCAGCATTGACATAAATGTATCAATAACTTCTACCAAAGAGATTTATTCAAGATGACCAGAACTACACAGAATCAAAAAAACTACATTAATCACGATATCCCACACATCCTTTGTTAAATTGAAATCTTCTCTTCACCATCTCACTAACCCTTTCTCCTCTCATCTCAGTCACTCTTTAATACATTCCAACAACTACCTCCTCACCATTCTTATTACTCTTCTACTTCAGTCATCATGAAGTTCTTTGGTATTCTTGTTCTTGGTTCTCTTGCCTCCAGCGCTGCTGTCCCGGTTGAGCATACCAACATGGACGTTGATAGCTTCAATGATCCCAACAGCAAGATGGTAGCCCGAGAATTCACGATCTCTCTTGATGATCTTAAATTTTATGTTGCCAAGCAAGATTGCGAGTCTGACGAAGCCAATACTGAGACTAGTACGGCCTCTCTGGAACAGAGAGGATCCAAGGCCTTCGATGCAGTCTATAGCGCCTGCTCTGACCGACAACTTCGACGTGGTGCTTCGTACTACTTCATGCTATGCAATGAGATTCCTTATGGATATACGGCTTCAAATCACGTTTCCGCGCATGTCATCAGATCCACGGGCGGCTGCTACGATGTCGGAATGGTTGTTGGAAAGGTTCATGCCAATGAGGACCTATTTTCGGGCACTCACTGGCACGCCTACCAGTCGGAAAATACAGATTGGTACTCAACTTCAGACTTCTACAGGGTCGTCGAGAACGATGAGGGCCATGTACAGCGGTAAGTTCCCTGACAATATTTCCACTACATCTATCTCTATCAGCATATACTAACAGCCTTCATAGCCTTATCTATGGTGGTAAAACCACTGCTGATTATAGCAGCGAAGTCTTGCAGCCGGTCACTGACGATTGGGTTAGACGAGCGGGTCACACTTTGTCCCTTGCTTTCAACTGCATGTCCTACTACCACTACCTTACTAATTACCTGTAAGAAGCGTATCGAGTAGCTCTACGTGAAGTATCTTTACTAGGCCAACCTTTATGCAAGCATGACAATATTACAACTGGCTCTATATTAGGGAAAAAGCCTAACTAGGGACTGGATTTTTCCACCACACGACGCATTTAATCATGGCATATAGCCCCCTCGGCTACTTCATAGTCTTGCATTTTGGCCTCTATTTCCTCAATAGTCTTTCTACAGTTTCTCCGGAGTCCCATATTTGGCATTTTTCCTTTCAATAGTTCCTTCTTTTAGCATCTAAATTCACTTATTCCAACTTACTACTTGTTTTCATCACAGTTCTTATTCTGGTCCAAGTTTTATTTTTATTTTTATTATAAATTTCAAGTCTTGTTTATAGCTTGGTACAGCCTTTGCATTTACCTAATTGGCTATATGTTTATTAACCTTTGTTTTGTTTGTAGTGAAAGAAAAATAACATGCTAATCTTGAATTTTTTTTTTAAGGTAGTACTCTCAAGTATTAAGCTTCTGAGCACCATTGGCATTAATGTCCTATGTAGGGATCAAAGATACAAGGCAGTACAACTTTATAAGAAAAGACAAATCTATAGGATAAGAAGAAAGCAGGAAATAGAGTCCAGCTTTGGAAAGTTAGGCATGTTTCTAGAATGATGTCTATTCCGTGCTGAAAACAAAACATTGTCAAAATATTCTAAGCCTTTTACTATAGGTTGTAACATTTTCAATAATTGATGTTATGGAGCTATAGAGCTATGAAGATTGTTTTCACTAACTATAGTTAGTTGTAATGTTTATTTTTGGTTCAATTTTTTTCTTCACGCAGTGCTCCATATTTCATAGCTCGGTTGACGAATATTTTGCTTTGACATATAGCTAGGATTAGGAGACAGTATGGTCCCGCATACAAAGCTATTGGGTTTGTGGAGTGGAGGAGGACTTTAAATATCTGTGGTAGGCGTTAAATATAGTCAAATCAAATCACAGACTACGATCCATCCCCACAACCTCTTGGACAATTTCTTACATAACATCTACAAGATTAAGGCGATGCCGATTTTTAATGTCACACCATCAAGTTTATGATATATTCCCGCAGTGTGGAATCACCAAGACTCTATCTAGCCCCTTGATTCTATGGCACTCAATATCACAACAAATGAAGAATGGCAAATAGACAAGAATGTGTGCAAATATTCCGTATCAAGATCTCTTCCCGGTACATAGTTTGGCCCATGTGAGGTTGAGAATAGTATACCAATCTACTTTCTTCACAGTTCTACATTTTAGCAAAAATGTCCATGTTTGAATCTTTATTTTCCCTCAAGTTTTGTTTTGGGTTTTGTGTACATATCTACATCTTTTAGTCCAGCTAGAGAGAATAGTTATGCTAAGCCCATACTATTGTAAATTCATGGTATTTACTAGTTATTTAGTGCTCCTTCTTCTTCCCAGTTTGGGTTGTTAAATAAGGTTGGTCTTGTCTAGAACCACATTCTATTCTTGTATTGTCTAAGCGATCTTTTTCTGATCTGTGTCATTCCAGGGTATCACAGTCACTATACCAGGTAGTAAAATCAACACAAGATCTATCCAATGACCAATTTGCATATAATTTAACTGTTGCTTTTTATGAATGCCACTGAGTACTGCCAACCTACCAGACCCGAAACTATGTATAATTTCTGGGTCAAGCCTGGTGAACTCCGGTTATCAGATTTTCATGGGTTGGCCATTCCAAGTGCTTGGCATGATCGGCATGATCAGCATGGGCCATAGTTATCACTCTTTTGTTATAACTTGTTCAACCTTGAATGTAGTTACTTGGCTTGCATGGCTTATAAAGCGGCCAAGATTTTCTAATATAGACCATATCGTTCGTTCCGGACTAGATGTACCTAGTCTTTGCCTACATTTAGATACAATTATCCTTGTTGAATGGCCTGTAATGTGCCTGTGCTTTTATTTATGTGGGAATATTGTGATATCGAGGTTTTTACATTGTTGCATGGGCATATAGACGTATTGAAAGGGTTCTAGAGAAGAAGAGGAAATGATATACAAAAAGAAGACTCAGCAGCCTAAGAAACAAGATATAAGTATCACGACATGTCCATTCGTTTACTCACTGTTTCGGATCTTATTCTCACCACCTTCACCATCACCCTCACATCTCTCTTTCTCCACTCTTACTATACTTGATACAGCTCTGCCAACTCTATAGTATCATCCCTTCATCACCTTAACTTCTCGCTCTATCACCATGAGATCCTTCAGTGTCCTCGTTCTCTGTGCTCTGGCCTCCAGCGCTGCTGTTCCGACCGTGCCCGAGAACCCGAGCCTTGAAAATCTTTCTGTAGATGTTCAGGAGCGCACCAATGAAGTTCCTCTGGAAGACATCAACATCAAGACAAACGAGGTGTCAGAAGATGGTCAAGAGGAGGAGATAGCTTTCATTGTCCCGGACCACCGGATTAACGTTGAAGCTAACTATGATGCGATAAAAGCCGTTGCCCCTGTGCCGCTTGTTCGTGGAAAGTCATACTACTTTTTGCATTGCACCGAGCCCGTCAAAGGTTTCAAGCCCCGGAATGATGTGATTGCTAGCATTGCTAAGGAGAGCGGTTGCGTCAACCACTCTCTACTTGTTGGCACGGTTGGTTTCTACACCGATATCTTCACTGGTACCAACTACGAAGTCTTCCAGAGGACGAATGATGAAAGCTGGTACATGTTTGATATGAAATTTAATGCTGAATCCAAACATGTGTAAGTATTCTGATTATATGCCCTTATAGTTTCGAGTTTGTATGACAGTATGTACTAACTTTACCTTTACAGTCTACATTGGGGTGGTGAAACCACTTCCTCTAAGATTGATCCTCAGACTATTGAGTGGCTCTCTAACAAATGGACTGCTGAAGCGGGAGACACCCTTTCCTCCGAGTACAACACCCTGGCCTACTACAAACACATGGCTAAAAAACTTTAAACCATACATGACATATGCTTGTTTCTAGACCAGCAAATCAAGTTTTCATGGCTAGAAATGTCAAGCTGTAGCACTGTGGAATTAGAAAGGGTGCTTTACAGGCATTTCTAGATTAGCATTTACCCATATCATATAGCCTCTGTGCTCTTCATAGTTTTGCATTTTTATCTCATAGCCTAGTCTTCCAGTCAAGTTTGGCCTTCCCCAATGTTAAATCTTATTTTGTCGTCGTTTTTTGTTTTTAATATTACATGTTCTCATTTACAATTACCTGAACCCGATGGCCTGTTGTTTTATTATATCATTATCATACTAGGGTTGTACGTTGGTAGATATATCCTGTAGACTAGTAAGTGTATGTATTTTATATAATACAAGATTTGGCACCCTGTGTGCCAATCTTATATACCATATTTGTCCACCATGACGGTTTAGTTTGCCATTACCTCCTAGCCCATCGTTCTCTGACATGACGTCTTATCAAATCACAACTGTTGGTTTCGCTGGTCAATAAATACATTATTCTTGAAGTAAAAATACATGTCACTCATTAATACCTGGTCAGGGCGTTTCAGGGCCCGAAATCCACCGTCGTATTATATATAGATGGCCGATTTTGCTTGGATTGCACAATATCATTACAAAAATTCTCGCTATATTTAGAATCTGTATATTAATCGGCAATAAAGACGCCATTCCGCGCATTTCCACCTTCGCTTCTTCGTCTACCTACGGATTACTTACTTCAATGCTTAATAGGAAACGCAAAAAAGCCTAAGCGATCTGCGAATTGCCATAGCGTTTTTCTTCAAATTTGATTGATCAAGTGACTGATCAAATAACTGACTTATCTCGTCCGCGCTATTATTGATTGCCATCTTCTCTATTCTCGGAAGAAAGTCCATGATAGTCTAGTAGCCTAATCGACTCTACAATACTGTATTTCTATCTGCTGTCCTGTACCGTTCTAAAACTATTGGTTAGAACTGGTTGCGTCAACCACTCTCTACTTGTTGGCACGGTTGGTTTCTACACCGATATCTTCACTGGTACCAACTACGAAGTCTTCCAGAGGACGAATGATGAAAGCTGGTACATGTTTGATATGAAATTTAATGCTGAATCCAAACATGTGTAAGTATTCTGATTATATGCCCTTATAGTTTCGAGTTTGTATGACAGTATGTACTAACTTTACCTTTACAGTCTCCATTGGGGTGGTGAAACCACTTCCTCTAAGATTGATCCTCAGACTATTGAGTGGCTCACCAACAAATGGACTGCTGAAGCGGCAGAAACCCTTTCCTCCGAGTACAACACCCTGGCCTACTACAAATACATGGCTAAAAATCTTTAAACCATACATGACATATGCTTGTTTCTAGACCAGCAAATCAAGTTTTCATGGCTAGAAATCTCAAGCTGTAGCACTGTGGAGTTAGAAAGGGTGCTTTACAGGCATTTCTAGATTAGCATTTACCATATCATATAGCCTCTGTGCTCTTCATAGTTTTGCATTTTTATCTCATAGCCTAGTCTTCCAGTCAAGTTTGGCCTTCCCCAAGGTTTAGACTTGTGTCCTACTTGGCTCAAATCTTATTTTGTCGTCGTTTTTTTGTTTTTAATATTACAAGTTCTCATTTACAATTACCTGAACCCGATGGCCTGTTGTTTTATTATATCATTATCATACTAGGGTTGTACGTTGGTAGATATATCCTGTAGACTAGTAAGTGTATGTATTTTATATAATACAAGATTTGGCACCCTGTGTGCCAATCTTATATACCATATTTGTCCACCATGACGGTTTAGTTTGCCATTACCTCCTAGCCCATCGTTCTCTGACATGACGTCTTATCAAATCACAACTGTTGGTTTCGCTGGTCAATAAATACATTATTCTTGAAGTAAAAATACATGTCACTCATTAATACCTGGTCAGGGCGTTTCAGGGCCCGAAATCCACCATCGTATTATATATAGATGGCCGATTTTACTTGGATCGCACAATGTCATTACAAAAATTCTCGCTATATTTAGAATCTGTATATTAATCAGCAGTAAAGACGCCATTCCGCGCATTTCCACCTTCGCTTCTTCGTCTACCTACGGATTAATTACTTCAATGCTTAATAGGAAACGAAAAAAAAGCCTAAGCGATCTGCGAATTGCCATAGCGTTTTCTTCTGGCTCAAATTTGATTGATCAAGTGACTGATCAAATAACTGACTTATCTCGTCCACGCTATTATTGATTGCCATCTTCTCTATGCTCGAAAGAAGTGACTGAAGCAAGTCCATGATAGTCTAGTAGCCTAATCGACTCTACCATACTGTATTTCTATCTGCTGTCCTGTACCGTTCTAAAACTATTGGTTAGAACTAATCTTTCTCTTTAACTTAGTGCTGATTGATCTACAATGGCTTATCTGTATACCATTTCGTTTTGTACTTGAGGGCTAATTTTGGCTTTTCATTGTCGACCAAAATCGAACACGTTTTATACTCAAGTGTACTTAATATTTACCTACAATACCAATACCATTCTACTGCATGCTGTATGGATCTTTTGTACTGACTTGAATTTGTAATTCTATGTTAAATAAAAGTAAGTGACTCATGATCCGAATTCTGTAGAAATGCTTATTACAAGCCATCGTATTCATGATATTAACATAATTAGCATGACTTGATAATTTGCCACCGCGGCTACTACTTCTAGAAGCATGGTGGCACAAACATCGTTATTTTGTTAAGATATGAGAACAACGTTCAAGGCCGTTGGCTATAATGAGATACACCGAGTTGAGTAAAAACAGCCTGGAGTAAAGTAGGAAATAATAGTGCTTGAGGACGATATTTGAATTTACCTTGAGTGGTGGTTGACTCATATCGATTCAGCGGCGCTTGGAATACAATAAAAATATTTCTTTTGTTTCTATTGTTGTAGGGGCCGCTCACTAAGAGGTCCAAGATGGGACACATAACTTCTACTTCGAAGAAAGGAAGAAAGATGATAGAGTCAGAAAGCCTTGATGTCTGGTACACTAACAACATCAATTCTAGCCCTTCTTCATACGTCGTATGTACTGACTTGACCAACTGTCGGTATCTAGACGGCAATCTCCTCCTACATCTTCAACCATCTTGGGTGCCGATCGCAAGGCTATTGTTTTGAACATATACAAGCATAAGATGTTACGTTTTAATTTGAAATGTATAGAAGTTTTTATGTGTGCAATCGATATGAGATATAGAATGAAAGCAATAAATAAGAAGACAGCCTAGAAAATGTGATATCAGATGATATGGAAAAGTTTTGGAAACCAGAGCAAAGGAAAGAAAGAAGCCAAAACGAAGTTCATGTCATGTAAAAAAAACTAGCAAGAGCCATGGAGGATAAGGAAACAACTATGAGTGAATAGACGTCAGACCATATGATAATAAGAGAGACCATGTGAAGAGAGAGAGTTAGAGGTGGATAAGAAGACAAAGTGATAGGCAACTAGTAGCTGATACTAGTGATTGATCAGATCAAACGGTGGGATAGATGTAAGAGAGGGAGAAAACGAATGGCGAAAGATACAGAGGATAAAGGATATTATGTCGAGGGTCGCGAGAAACAACAAAACAAAAGTAGCACATCTGGTACTTGCAAGAGCCCTCAGCTTGGCGAGTAATATTCTCAGTCAACAACTTGTACTGCAGCTTAATATCGAGATCACGGTGCTTTCTCTCGTTAGGCTGAACTTGCAAGACACCCTCGACCTCCTCACCCTGCTCCACGGTCAGGACATCGTTAAGGTAGAAGACAGTCTGCTTCCAGTGAGTGTACTTGGTGTGGGGGCCAGTAGAAAAGCGAATTTTCTTGTGGCAGGCGGTGAAGTCGATGTCGAACCACGATACTAGGGCGTGGATGAAGTCGTCACGGCGGGCCTTGAGCTTGAAAGGGACGGTGAAGGCCAGGTCGTCGGTCGTGCACGTGTACAGATCCAGAGTGAGAACGGGGGTAGGGTCGGTCACAACGGCGTTCATCTCGACAGTGTCGACGAGGGGCTCCGAGAGAGCGGTGGCCTTCAGAGGCGAGTAGTCGAAGCCGTAGACGTTGTCCCAGACTATCATGAAGAAAGTTAGTCATGTATTCTCTTGCAGTAGCCATCCACCAGTACCACTTCGTTTCTCCCTTCTTGTCGTATATGTTAAACTTACAGCCAATCTTCTCGTCCTTGTAGTCGCCGTCCTCAATACCACCGATAAAGATGGTAGCCTTGTCAGGGAAGATCAGGCCGTTGGGCTGCAGGTAGCGGTCACGGGCGTATAGAACGGTGTCTAGCATAGATTCGTACAACAGGAAGTAGCCCATCCACTCGGAAATAATGATATCAACCTTGGGGTAAGGCAGCTCGATCTCCTCCATCTTGCCCTGGATCAGGGTGATCTTGTCAGACAGGCCGTTGACCTCGACGATCTCGCGCGCCTTGAAGATGATTGACGACATGTCAACGCCGATGACGTGCTTGGCACCGGCCTTGGCAGCGAACCTATAGAGGAAAAGAAGAAACCACGGGTTAGTATGTTTACATGAGATTGAGTTGTAATGGAGTGGCAAAACGCTTACATGGACAGAATAGCAGTACCGCAGCCAACATCCAGGACGACCTTGTCCTTGAAGAGGTGGCCATTCTGGACGATAGCGTTCATGTAGGAGCGGGTACGGACATCGTCCTTCTGTATATTGTCAAGATTGTCAGCACTCTGTTGCGAGCCGTGGCTTGAGTTGTATCGTGTAATCCTATCTGTATATGGAGATGTCATAGGTTGAGAAAAATGCGGCTCAAGGCACAGTGTGTATACACCTAGCCCATCACGCATCAAGTAGAGTGATCGCCTTAGCGGTTGGGAAGGATATATCATACCAGCATCTCCTCGTGAATACCGTGGTGGTCGTAGCTAAGCGCAAGAAAAGCCAATGTTAGCAAGATTTGTACTGTATATTTCTATGGATATTCTCCAGCTCTATCTGCCTCTATCTCCGTTTCTGCGTGCGAGATAGGATAGACAGCGCACTATCATTAGGAGACTCACCTCTTGAAGTAGTGCTGCTCGGAGTGAGCCATGTTGGCCAGCGACTCCTTCTGCTTATCAACTTCCGTCTGCGACATGTTGGGCTATCTGGAGAGTATTGTCGGTATTTGATTGGCGTTTAGGCGGTTATGTGGGAGAGAAAAGAAAAGAAAAAAAACTTTTTGTTGCCTGTATAATCACGGTGACCCAAAAGCAAAAGGAAATCTATTGTGCAAGCTCTAAAATTTTGTCTAAAGAATTCGTGACGGATAAGAAAAAGAAAGGAAGAAAAAGAAAAAGAAACTCCAATGAGACAGAAAAAAAAGATTACGAGGGACGAGGCTACAAACTAAATATATTGCATGCTATTGTTGCTAGAGCCAATACTACGATAACTTAGCGTAAGGCTTTGTTTTCTTTTTTCAAGCCGATACTGTTAGTACCATTTAGTCGAGTTAGGTACAAGCCAAAGCAAAATTTCTGATTGTTTTAATTTTTGCTTAGCAGTTGTTTTTGTTTTCTTGTGGTGCAACTACTTTTTGATGCTAAAATGCAGAAACTTCATACTTGCCTGCCACCTTGTTTCTGTAGTTTTTCTAGTGGCTTATTCACTCTTATCTTATCTTCTCCACAACAAACTTTTGTGTATTCTTTTTTATAATTTTACATGGATCAATTGGATACTCCTTTTTTTTTAGTACCAACATGTATGATATTGTGATTTTACTTGCATCAAGTCAATATGTATTTCTTGAGTGTGCAGTATCTGTTTGTTCTCCTATTGCCTTTCTTAGGAGGAGGGGTTAAAAGAAAGAAAAAAAAAATTGCCCACGGTCCCTGCAACCAAGGCGGGGTTCCAAGAAAAAAAAAAGATTAAAGTCGGCTTACCGCAATTGGTCAATTAGCCTCTCGCTTCCATCCCCCGGCGTGTTCGTTGGCGAAACTTTTTCTTCTTTACTTTGTTTGATTTGAACTACCGTTTACCGCTACTACTAGCTCTCTTCATCGCAAGCACTAGCCTAAAGTCGCTTTCTCCGTTCCGTTAGTAAAGCTAGGCACTCCAGGGTTATAGCACTTAGGGTTCGCCGACGTATGAAAATGACAGGATTGGCTGGCTACTTATATACATCACGGCAAGATAGAGTTTTGAATGGCGCGCAGTTTCGTAAAAGAACATAGTAAAAGATAGGAGGAACATACATATTCGCTTATTGCTGAAGGAGATCAAAAAATTGAGATGAGATGAAATAAGTATGAAATTGACTATAGTAATGAGAGATTTATGAAACAGGTATCTAAGTCATGATGATATTTGATATTGGCTCCCACAACTGCCAGATGATCTTAACTAATTGATGATGCAAAGAAAATATGCGCTTGAGCAACTACAAACCCCCGATAATTAAATATAAAACGAAAAGAATGGAACAGAAGAAAGATGAAAGCGAGACATTACTCTTTTTGGGTAGAAGATGGTGAATGATGGTAAAAATAAAGATAAAAATAATGAGGCAAATGCCATAGAAGTGGCTACGAGGCCAGTAAAGGCGATGAGGTGATGAGGCGAGTGACAACTTTTTTTACTGGGTAGCCTTCTTCTTCTCGTCGATAGAGTCGCTGGAGCGAGAGAGACCAGTGCTCTTGTTCTGCATGTAGTTGTTGATCTCTTCGTTGAAGTGATCGGGATCGGCCTTGATGCCGATGGTAGACTCCTTGGAAGCGTGCTCCTGCTCGCGAGCAACCCACTCGGCCTTGAGGTCGCGGATCTTCTCGTCGTGGTCAAGAGTAGGGTTGTAAGAGTTGCCAACACCGCGGAAGCGCTCCCACAGAGACAGGTGCTGCTTGTGAACAGCGATACCGTGGTAGTCGTTCTCACGGCCCTCGAGGATATAAGCCCAGCGGCGCTCCTGCTCCTTCAGGTCTAGACCGGTGGTGTCGGGGAGGAACAGCCAGGTCAGGAACATACCAGCCAGACCGAACCAAGGGACGAAGTAGAACTTCTCCTGGTTATCGATGTAGTTGTACAGGACGGAGGCCAGCAGAGCGCCGGACTTACCAATGCAGGCGGAGAACCCGTGAGCAGAGGCGCGGATCTGGGTGGGGAAGACCTCACCAGCCACGAGGAACGTGACGGAGTTGGGACCGAACTGGTTGAAGAAGGAAGACAAAAAGTACATGGCCTGGAAGGCGTGGATGTGCTCGGGGCTCTGGAAGTACTCCAGGTTGAAAGCAGGGATGATGAAGAACAGGAAGCACATGAAGAAACCAACCTGCTGCATCATCTTACGACCGTACAGCTTGTTGTCGATGAGGAGCGAGGCCATGTAGTAACCAACCATGGAAACAGCAACGTTCACCAGACCCCACGACCACTGAGTGAGTAGGGAGTCGGGGTTGGAGGAAATGACCTTGATGAAAGCGCTCTGGAACAGCTTGTTACCGTAGAAGAAAACATCGTTGGCGAACCAGGTACCGGATGTAGCCAGGATACGGCCACCAAAGTGCTGGAAGCAGAAGCGCATGGCGTTGACATCGTAACCGGTGATGTTGGCCTTCTTCTTGGCAAGCTCGAGCTGCTTGGAGGCGTTGGGCATCTTGAAGATACGGTAGTAGACCAGCCAGAGAGTACCGACGGCAGGCAAGAAGAACGACAGGCGGAAAGTCCACTGGGCAGCGAACTCGGAGTAGGGGCTATCACCAGGGTTACCAGAGTGGCGGTTGAAGATGAGCAGCAGAACAATCAGCGACAGCTGGTTGAAGAACTGACCCCACCCTTGCATGAGGAAAGCCATGGTGACACGGCGACCACGGTGTAGACGATCCTCGCGAGTAGACATGTTTCCAGAAGCGGCGGCGTTTTCGAGAGCGGCAGTGGCAGTCAGAGGGTACTCACCACCGACACCAATTCCGTAGAAGAGCAAGCAGATAGCGTAGCAGATGACCCAGCCCTGTAGGGTGAGACCCCACGAGGCAGTAAGCATGACCAGGCCGAGGAACATGATGACAGCGTCCTGGATCAGACCGAAGCGACGACCGATCCAGTCACCCATGACACCGACGATCATCTGACCGACCATGATGCCGACAATTTCGAAGTAGGTCTATGAGAAAAGAAGCCATATGTTAGTGATGTGGTATTCAGACAAGGCGTACTGTAGAACATTGAAGACTTACCACGGCAGCGACCCAGTTCTCACTGCAGGTCTTGGGAGTGGTGGAACCCCAGCAGGTAGGCCAGACGGCCTTGTACAGAGGCGCAAGGTTACCGATGGAGAACAGGACGTAACCCTCCAGACCCAGACCGGCACCGGGCAGAACGGCGTTGTCGAAGTACCAGCTGATGGGGGAGAGGGGGTCCTTCTTCATCATCTGGCCGATGGAGCGCAGTTCCTTGGCAGCCTCGGCGGCATCGACGGAGCTGACGAACTTGATACGCTGCGACCAGGGTAGATCGGCCCAGTAGGTGCCATCGGGAGTGAAGGAGTCGTCTGGGTGGGTGATGTGAGAGAAGAGACGCTTCTCCTCGTCGGAGCTGAGACCGTGAGGAATAGTCTCGATCTCGGCGCCGGTCGAAGGGCCGTGAGGCACGGGGATCTCGCCGGCGACAGGCTTGTGCGCCTGTTGGTGTTCCATGAGGTCGGACATGGTGGATATTGGATGGAGATGTGGATATAAGAGATATGGATATAAGAGATATAGAGAAGATGGGGCGGCGTAGGTGAGGATTGATATACCAGCTATAGAATACAGGGAGGGAAAAGCAGAGGGTAGGAAGAGGGAAAGAATGCTATTCGCTCAGACAGCCGGAATAGGCAGATCTATCGATCTAGGCGATCTCCAATGCAGAGCAAGGGAGAAGGACTAGGCAAGAAAGAAAGGCAAGAGAGCTTGCTGGAAGACAAAGTGATGAACCTGGAGGATGAGGATGAAGAAAAAAAGAAGGGCCAGAACAGAAAGTTGGAGGAAGGGGAGCTACGGCTTTATAGCAACAAGTCCACTTTGGGACTTTGGCACCGAAGCAGGTAGAGATATCATGTTCGATCCAGCCAGGCAGGGAAGGTGGCCCTAACGAACGGCAAACGGACAGCACAAAACCTGGCCTAAACTGGCTCTTGTCTAACGGCGTTGCTTCGCCTTCATCTTGACCCCGGCATGGTTGTAGGCCAAGGCTTGGGATCTATCGAGGACGACGAGAGCAGCCAAAGACAGGAAGGAACCACCCCAGCGTCCGGACGTGGGTTCTTTCCGTATCGAGAAGTGCTGCGAGAAGCGCTGGAAAAAGAAGAAAAATAGAAAATAAAGAGACGTGGTGGTTAACTCGGCCAAATCTTGAGACGGGCGCGGTAGGAGTTGCCACTAGCCCGCTGAGTAGTTTTTTTTTTCTTTCTTTTTTTCTAGAGCCAAGGAATAAAAAGTCTATATTTTTGTCTAGCTTGAAGATCTTGTTCTTGTTTGCCCCTGGTCATGTAGCAGTCAATGGACAGGGATCAATCGATAAAATCAAAATGACAGACAGACGCACAAACCACCACGTCGAGCCAACGAAGACGGAGGGCACTTTGTTCACTTCTCGGTATCTCGAAAGGGTATCTTGTTATCATCTGCTTCTTCCAGTGCCTGTAGGACATGTTTGTGTACTGAAAGTCCCCCAGAAATTGGCATAGACAACGCTCTGGACCGACTCCAAAGTGATAAGAAAGCAGGGCCAGAAACAGACGTTCTAGGTAGGCTACTAGTCCAGCCGTAGTCCGACTGTGAATCGCCGCTGTATTGCCAGCAAAGTGGCCAGAACAAGTCGTCATAGGCTGGGCGCATCAACAGCCAGCCTGCCATAGATTCAGACATTGCGATTTGACTGACTGACGGCGTCGATCTCGCTCAGTCCCCGGTCTGGTTTCTATTTCTCTAACCCGGCTCCGTCTCAAAAGCAAGATGAACCATTCCATGGCCGATTAATTGCTGTATATTTCTTTTCCCTGACTGTCTGTGTTTCAACGGCTCGAAAACGCTCACCGAGCCGCAGTGGCCACCAGAACGCAACGAATAAAGCCACGGACCAGCAGGCGAGCGTGGCAGTTCTAGTGTGCCTCGAATCGCCAACTTACTGACGTAGTCTAGAGTGCTGGAATGTCAAGTTGACTCGGGCAACGGAGACGCCCCTCCTTCTTTCTGATCGTGGTGTTAGATAGAGTCGGCACATGCTGGCTTAATGTATGGGAGTCAGGCATAGAATGCAACTCATGCTCTATTGCATGAGCTAGATACTAATATGTATATACAGATCAAATCAAGGCCTGCGAGACTTGAGCTGCTGACGTTTTTTCCCGGAAAAAAAAGACCGAAAAGCAAGGACACATAAAACAAGTGCCATATTACAGACGATTCCAGCGAATGACAGCGCAGCGTGCCACCTCGTTGCAATGTTTCCTAGCCTTTCCTCGAACCTGGACGAGAAAAGAGAGCCAAATATACTCGAGTACACTAAATTACGATGTTGTAGTGGCTCTAACTTTTCCGTGCTAGCTCATGCTGTGATCTGAACGCCGGATTCTCAAGCAAAGATGCAGGTGGCCAAGGTTGAAACGGCGAGCCCATCTATTGGTAGGCCGTGCCGTTCGTCTTCACTATGTCTAGCCAGGCCAAGAACAAGAAAAAAAACTGTTATCTATGCTTTCTTTTTATTCGTTCGGTTCTGGAGTGTCTCAATATCTGGCTAACCAAGAGGCTCTAAATCGCCCACATGTTAAGTTGGTAGGTGCTAAAGCGGCAGTTCTTTTTTTTTTCTTTTTTTCTGGTTTTTGCCGCATTGTCCACACTGCAGATTTGCGGCGGCCAATCTACAAAGACGATCAACGTTGGGTTTTCCCTACTACAGTTCGTATATTTGTGTGTGATGTCGGAAAAAAGAAAAGATATGACTTGTTGATGGCACGTCGTTAACAAAAAAACAACTGTAGATATGCCGGATAGCAGAGTTCTTGGCGGACTTCATCCAGCAAGAGGTCGTGTGCTTCACTACGCAAAAGCCTCGTCTATTTTCACGTTTCCCATCTCTCAGGCATCCCAAGAGAAGATCCGGCTGTCGAACTAGCTAGTTTTCTAGTTCTCTTGGCGGCCTTCCGCTTAGCTCTCTCGGCCTTGGCCCTCGCAAGAGAGGACAAGAACAGCCGAAGCGGAGCGATACGACTGTACAGAGTAAAGTACGACTAAACAACTTTTCTAAGCCCGGCAAGAAAAAGAGAAATATGACAAGGTAAAGGCGTTACACACCCCTGGTCCCGACAGATCAGATCTCTAAAACCGAAGTTAAAAAGAGAAAACGAAATCAAAGTAGAGAAAAAGAACAGCCACGCCCTGTTCGTTTCTATGGCTGGGCTAGAGTCTCGTAGCCAATCAGAGACCGAGAATCCGCACGTGTACTTGCGTTTATTTGTTCGTTGGAAGCTACTACCCATTCGAACAAAGAAACTAGAAGCTAATGTGGGGTCATCCTTGCGCGTAGAAGAAAAAGAAAGAATTCGAAAGTCTTTTTTAATTTATTTTTTAACTCCGGCATCTACATATAATCTTTGTGTTCATGGGATTTAACAAAGAGTCATCCGACCGCTACATCCGGGTACTTTTGAGTAATGAAATAGCCGTTAAGCCAAGACATACAATTATGTTCAAGCAATGATTGTGACTCTGTATGTAGAGATATGCAACAGCACAACAGAAAGGCGTGTGACGAATAGATAGTGCCAAGGCTCTCAGCGTCAATATCAACAAGCAGATTCAGAATCTGGCATGCAATGATTCTTTTGAAGGCTGTGCTAGCCCGCCTCTCATTTCTCCCTTGTGACATGTTTCCTAGTCTTGCCAAGACCTCGATTTTTTAATAGGCATTGTCGCCCCGAAAGCCAAGAATACGACAACAACCCTTCACAGTAGGATGATTTGCTTTACATAGCACATTCAGATAAGCGGCAAAAAAATAAGCTTTCTTGGTGTTTTGTTTTATAGCTATATTTCTGCCTGGCATGTCTTGGTATTTAGGTAGACGTTAAATATAAATATAATCAAATCAAGGCATGTCTTGGTAGATGCCAAAAATACTCCTATATCTTACGATGACAGGATACGCATATATAGCTTGGTACTGATCGAACGACAATCACAGTCCCATCATTGGGCCACGGAATATAATTCAGGATACAAGATCTGCGCCAAGCGGACCACCGATATCTATCCAGTATCAGCCTCGTACATGCCCACAACAAAAGACCCGGAACTACTGATGTGTGGTTGGCAACAAAAGGAACAAGGCCCAAGAACACAGGCAATGCATACGCAATGCAAATGCAGATAATAAGGCGACTTTAGATGTGATTCCTCCTTACATGCTATTCCTCCAGTCTTCTTCGTCCCCAAAAGGACTATGGGTAGAACTACGTTTCATTTCTCATGGAACCCGATCTTACCCCAGGGAGAGAATAGCTAATTATGCTGAGACTATTTTTTTTGCTCTTTTATGGAATCTGTTTTATGTATTTATATTTTCTATTCCGTCCTTTGAAGCTTCATCCTTATTCCTTCGGGGAAAAGAAAAAGAAAAAAAAAAGGGTCCCAAACAAGAAAGCTCGAGCTTGTTACTTTCTTACTAGGTTAGAGAAACCGGAAATGGTCTAATGCGCTTTTGCTCTTGCGTGGCTTATATGTACAGATGTAGATGATGTGCCTTTGTTCTTTATTTATCATCTTAGCCAGACATTAGTGTATAAGTATGTGTAGAGATTTGATTTGATTATATTTAACGTAGGTATGTGTAGAGCTGGAACCGTAGCCTAATATAGTACCATGATTTCTGATAGATCAGGGTTTCAAGTGATGTACACGTAACATCGAGATCTATCCTATATCCATTTCGACGTGGCTATTTCTCACACAACACCATATTATCTCGTTATTTCTTCTGATCTGTCTTGTGAACCGCAGAGATGCCTGGTCTTGGCCTTCTTGGCTCTTCGTCATCGCCATTACACATTATCTTGGCTTTGTTTCCCTCTATCTTTCTTTGGCTCACACGACCTCTTGATTTTTTCGGCGGCTACTATGTTTGCTCGGCATTTCCATGGGCGAATGAAAGAGGGGATAATCCAAAAAGAAAAAAAGACCATTGAATGCTTGGCTTGTATCCTGTTATCCTGATGCTTTCCCGGTCTATCATCCTTGGGATCTTGGTGATATGTTGATGTGGAGTCTTATTTTATTGTTTTTATCGGTTCTTTTTATGGAAGGTAAAGCAACTTGACGAACAGCAAAGGTCTTATAAGCTCTGACAACATGAGTTTTGAACCAACCCCGGGATTTTTCTCTGCTTGGGACTTGAGCTGTACTTACACATAATACACAATGTTAATGGTTATTTGTTTGATTGCTAATTGTCCCTGGTGAGGCCGATACAGTACGATCATTGACCGAGTGCTTGTTTAGGCAATGGATATCTTGGTATGTTAGTTGAGGGTTAGCCTAGCTAAATACGGTATATTTTATCACGTTGGGTCAAAGCACACTTCAATAGCAATGGCAACTTTCACATCATCCCACCGTTACTACTCGGATGACACAGAGAAAATAAAAACAGCAGAACTAACAAAAAAGCCTCCAGTCGAGCCGAGGGTCTACATCGTATATCATCTCTCTGTATATGTCTTGCGCCTAAAACTACGACGCAAGGCAATTTAGCTGTGTAAAATAGAAAGCCACTACTACGTTCTTCATCTCAGCGTCACTAACACGACGCTACAATGAGGGGAATGTTGTTGGGTGCCTTTCCGAGGCCAACGACGATGCCTGCAACAGTGCATTACGACAGTTAATCTATACTAGATACGTATGGGAACTTTTATTCTTATTCTACAGTCTCTAGCAGGGTTACCCAGAAAAAGACAGTCAAAATACAATGTACTCTTTACTAAAGCTGGCAAAGTGCTATCGAATTGTTCCAGAGAAAATTTTACTTGATCATTCTCATCGAGAGCCGTTTGTCCGGCTATAAGCACTTGAGGCTACATTGGACAGTCATGATGGCATCGTAGCATTGAACGAGAGAAAAAAAAACTTGCAATATATGTTATGATTGACTTTTGTTTTCAACGTATAAGATCCGAGAACATTGAAAATCGGGGAGCTAAGCTTAACGTCCGCGGTCTAGAGAAAAAGACAGAAGAGGGAAAGATAATAACACGCCTCTACCCACTAAAAGCTCTAACAGTACAGATCAAGTTAGCTCGAATTCGAACAAAAAAAGAAAAGATAAGAACTGTAATAGTAGCAAAAGTTACAGGGGGGGGGCAGAGATTCCGCAGACCAACCAGAGAGCCCACGTGCTCGGACTTTTGCATCTTACACGCTCAAAAAAAAAGAAGAATTAACAATTTTTATTTTTATTTTTACTTTTCTTGGTTTCTCCCCAAAATTCACACCGAAACTAGTCGAGACATATCGCCCAAGGCCGAGATGCTAAAGAAAAAAAAAATCAGGACAGGAATATCCAAGCCCCAAGCCAGTACCGAAAAATTTGCACATGTTTTGCTCTATCACTAACCCAAGAGATTAGAAGCTCAAATACTTCAATACCGTTAGAAAAAAACGGATTGCTAGGATGTGCCTTGGGATGTGTGCTCACAACTGTCATCAAAACAATCTGTTATCTTTGCATTAACATTTAGATGGCTTGAGCTCTTTATTTCTCTTCATTGTGCAACCACCCTGACTACCACCCTTTCCCATACAAACCCCCAACTCTAGTGACAACCCTATCTCGAAATTCAACTTATGACGTCGGCGCTTTTTATCTAAATTCAAAAAAGGCAAGAGAAATATAGTCGAGTACATCCAAACAATCGCCTAGCCCGAGATACCATAGCGCTACTTTAGATAGATAGATCCAAAGCTTCACTATCTTATGGCATCTTCCGTTTTTGTCTTGATATCAGAGACCGTGTCAAGAAAGCATGGATACCACACTTGATACAGGTGGTTAGGTCAGGGGCTGATGGTGATAAGTGCACCTGTTTTTATTCTGGCTTTTTTACTTTGCGTCATATAGGGAAACCGCCCGCAGCGATATGCCGCCGCCGTATCTTTCAAGAGCAACGGCCAATGTTGATGGATCTTGGTTCATATACCGAGAGCAAATGTTACATCCCGGAACATCGTCACCTCCGTGAACATTACATTCCGCTGGGTGTCGAGATGTCTATGCCCAGTTTACTCTTCTAGAAGACTTCTATATCCTCTATAAACCACAGATATTGTGTCCCCCATGCTTTCTGTAGGAATCCTGCCTCCGATTCATAAAGCTTGTTTTTTTGTCTCTTGCGTGCCCATCGACCGATTTCCTTGACCGACGTCTTATCTGGGATATGGCCAGGCCTATAGAATTTAACATAGCTTTTATTTTATATTCATTATTTCCCTTCTGTGCTGCGTTTGCCAAGTCGTTTGCCAAGATGTATGAACAGACAATAGACTAGGCGTATGTTATTTGTCTTGGTATTCATCCTTGGCAGGCTCCGTTTCTTCCTCTCGTCTCCGTCCGTGGGAAGTTATCGGAGAAGGCCTTGCTCACTTCATCCTGCCTTCTTTGTCCGTTCGTCTCTCGGGACCCGGTAATCACAAGATTTTGTTGCCACTTATTCCGAGTTTAGTATCTTTCGCTAATCTGCTGTAGCATCGTGTCTTCCTGCTCTCGGTGAGGTGAAATAAGTATATGCATCGAACCATTTCCCTGCTTCCATTCACTAGCAATATTCCCCGTCTGTAGAAGTTCTCTTGGCAAAGAGTAACACGCAGTATTGTCGGTTTATCTTCTTGTTAGTTGTATATTTTCCGCATCTATTGTTTGCTCCTTTGTTGATTATGACTAGAGAAAAGAACAAAGAAGAGAAGTACAAAGTAGGCACCTATGACTTGGTCTAGCGTCTATCAAATGTAGCCTTTTTAGATCCATGATATCTTCCATGTAAGCCAAGTTTTTGCCGTTTTGAGAACGTGAATATTGACGCCGGTTCCTACTGGACGGAGACAATGTGCCGGCGATCCCATTAGGAGTACCCAATATATTTCCATATGCCAGAACATGGTCCTAAATAAAGAAAGAGGAAACAATAAAACCATGATCTGGGCTCCTATCATGTCCTCAGTTTTAGTGGTGTGCAGAAAGGAAACGCGTCACACGCCTAGTGTATCTGTATACATTTCAACAAGTGTCAAGCAGAAAGGGGGAGTGAGCCAAAAAAAAGAACATCGTTGCGTTACTATGGTTTGTCTATTTCAGGATAGGAATAGTCTCACCCATCACGGGTCCTAGTGACTTACAAGTACTACTGCACCATTTTGTATAAAGCAGCTAGAAGGAAGATGTAGAATAGCGGGAGGGTTGCCATGCATGATGATACCTCCCCCTGATGCTTCAACGTCGAGAACAGACGGTACGAGGGGAGATGAAAGGCTGGCATTCACGGCGATATATGGGTCATCACACGTCAACTACGCCTCATGCAGATGTCAGAGCGACAGACCAGTGTTGCTCAGACTACTAATGCCCCGGAAGTGTGAGTTTCGCTGGAGTTCCAGGGTCGCCGTGAGATTTTCTTCAACTTGATGTTAGATGCCACGAGAAGGCTATGTTTCTCACATGGAAAGTAATAGCATAATCGTAACGATAAACAAGGACTTTGGGTCAAGCATTACTATTTAATTTTGTCCTTATTATCCCTTTGTTCTTTGTAGAACACGTGCTTGGAAAAAAGAAATCACGATTGTAGTTTCAATATCACTCTATCATTCACCTAGAATCGGTATCGCCAACTTCGCGACATTTAGTAACTGTTCCATCGCCCGTGTAATCGCTCATCACCGCTCTTTTCATTCTTCAGCAAGACGATCTATGAAAAAAAAGACTCAGCTTTTCCGCCTAGCATTTGGGCGAGAACGTAGACATCTTGGACGAACGCGAAGCTTTGATATGCAAATCTAATATGCTGAAAATCCGGCCAATCAAAACCGAGCCTGGATGCCATGCAGTCCAGAAACGGCATCTGGTTGGCTAGATGCGATTTAAGTGGGGACGGGGTTCGGGAAGTGGTTACATGTACTTATGTAGCGAGTTAGAGTGAGGCCCGCACATAACAGACCACAACACTTCAGGACGGATCTTATGCCCCCGTGACCCGCGATATTCTAAGAGCATTTCACTAACATACATTTTGCGTTGATGTTAGAGACCGAAATATTCAAAGCAGTAGCACAGTCTTGACGTGAAAGAAACACCGAAAATATATGGCTTGTTCAATCTCTTTCCTAGCCCTCGAGTTCCTCTCCGCGATCGATGTCCCATGTTTTAAGCTTGCCGTTCTTAGGCCGTCGACAAAGCTTTTTTGGTCTTCTGGCCTGTATGTACCTTACAACTCTCAGGCACCAGAAGAAGCTGGACAAGCCCGAAGATGCCACTTTACTCAGTTGTTGCAATGCTTTCCTCCCCCCTCCCACTCGCCCCGTCTGACGGTCCATGGGTCCTTTCATGTTCTTCGCGAGTTGGGCCCCCCCCAAAGATAGCTACTTGTAAAAGCCGAAGATCGTCTGAGAAAACAAACACCCAATTCTTAAGAGCGGCTATTTTTTTTGCAAAAAAAAAAAAGGATTCTATACGTTCACGTCACCGACGACAGGCCGCATTGCCACTATCTGGCCCATCTCTATGATTTTCTTTTTGCCTTGTTCGTCGTCATGTCGTCTTACCTCTACGGCCAGTGTAAAATCGGGGCAGCCATATCGCCCATGTCCGAGTTGTCATATAATATTGTATCCACTTTCTCCGGATACAAAGAAACATGCTCGTAACATTGAGGTTCCTATTATCGAAATTGAAATTGAAACTGAAATCTCAAATCATCAAAGGTGTGTCCCTGCCTAAAAACACAACAAGCACTCGTTACTTTTCGTGACAATACAATATATTAGGGATGCCTCTATCTATGGCTTACCTAATTTGTATGCCTAGAGTGTAAGTTGGCTGTTACTTTATCTTCCATATAAGTAGAAACTGTGACGATCTACGACAAGAACAAGAACAAGAACAAGAACGTCTACCACAGCAAACAAGAATGGGTCCTATATCCTTTCAGAAACTAATTGTGTGTCATCTACAGTCAGCCCTAAATTTTATTGCCCACAATTTCTATCCATTGACTTGCACACACCTACTTGCATACACCTACTACTTTCAACCAATATCACATCTCCATCACTAAATCCTGCCGCTTCACAATTGTCTTTGTTGTATGTAACTGTGATGCTAGTTGAAAATTCACTTACTTCTTTATGCTGATTGTCCTCTTGCAACACGAATTTCTGTTGCTTCATTTAACCTTCACCCTTCTACCTGCCCGACTTCCCTCACAGGAACTCCTTGATCAAGTACATAGTCATATCATCACACATATACCAAGACGCCTCCCATACGAAGAGAATTTGATATCATTTCAACAATGCCTTTAGATGACATTACTGTCTCACATCGAGCTAAATCACACAACTTTAACTAAGCTAATGAGGCTAACTAGGGAGGCAGTATTAATATTTTAGTAGCTTTTAATTGTCCCACCTTGCTTCAGATACAACGACTTCTGCGATTTCAAAGTAATACCTCGACACATTCCAACCTCTTCCATCCATCATGTCGTCAACAATTCCAACACCAATGTTCAAGCGCTTATTGACACAAACTCGCTACTTACTCTTACCTAGACTTTCTAAGGGGGGACATTCTGTCGAGACCAACTCTGACCAAATGTGTCGATAGTGATGCTCGTTAAAACCATGGAGATATAGCTCTTCTCAGATACTCAAAACTGTGTCTTCTGTAGTCTTTACAAGTTCGTGAACTTTGACACATGGAGATCAACCCTCATTCCGCAGAATACGGTTTCGTCTCGGGGGCAACAATATGGATGACCATTTTGAAGCCCATCATGTGTAACCCGAAAGGACCTTGAAGCTTAACAGAAGAAAAGAGGTCTTGAAAAATGAAAAAAAAAAAGGGAAAGGTGATATCTGTGAACAAAATTTTACGAAAATTAAAAGTTTTGAAGCTTTATGCTTCTCTATCAAGTCAACGAACATTTGGAGATATAGCAACTCGTCCTTGGATCCTCACAAGGCGATCGTAGTTGACTGAAGTTAAAGTAGCAATAGTACACTTTGTACTTTTATCTAGTTTTCTCTCAAGGTGTCAAGTTGTCTTGCATTACTTAATCATAACATTGTCAGCTGATGTCTTCGGTTAACATAATAGTGCCGATTAGTGTGCTACTCTTTGAAAATGAGTTTAATAGCATCAACAAGTTGACGCTTGTAGTTAGTGATGCGAACGAAAGGGTTATACACATCATTAGGGTTACTAACAACGCACAGTATTTATATACTGTGCCCAAATAATAAATACTGTGTGTTTGTGCTAACCCTAAGTATAGGGTCTGTGTTAGATGTATCAAGTTCTCAGTATTATAAGATAAAGATACCTTTAGGTTCTACGTAGGTAGAAAAATACGTTAAAAACGTAAGATGGATCAAAACTCTGTAGCGAGAAAGTATTTGAAGGACTTTTGATATATATATTTTTTGGGGTTGTTTTTTTCTTTTGCCTTGACAGCCTCAAAAAAGTGAAAAAAGATGAAGAAAATATCAATCACGAGAAACATAAGACAGAGAGATTCCTTTGAACAAACAAAAAAAAAGAAAAGCTCAAGTAGACAAAAGAGTACGTTGATATAAAAGAGAGAAATGGGAAACAGAAAACACCGCTTTATGTTTAAGACTGATAGGAAAAGAGATAAACTGTAGTGAAACTGAAAAAAAACTGAAGTGATATTCTTGTCCAACATAAAGAAAAAGAAAGACGAAAAAAACAAAACAAGCCGTAGATAGAAAAAACCGACATATGTAACGGAGGCAAAAACATAGATCAAGAGATAGGAACAGTAAAGAAAAAGGAATACAGGAATAAAGAAACCCAGGAACATATCGAGGAAAAAAAAGAACATAAAAAGATTTATGTGTGTCTGTGTTTGTATAAGCGTCTTCATAAATAAAGCAATCAGTAATGGAAGTAAGATAATAGATAGTCAGGCATAAAAGAAATGTGATCGTCCCAAGGAAAAAAGAGATGGAAAAAAAAATCAAAGTATGAACACCCCCCCCCAAGAGATATAAAGTAACTAATAAGAAAAAAGACGAAAGGACAAGAAAACTAGACCTTCACTGCAACTGTGTTTTATGAGTCGGCCGCGGGGTTGGTTCTCCGGAAATATATCCTGTTTGCTGTTGAACTCTTTCTGGCCGTGGAGTGCGCTCAGCCGAAGTATCTTCCCCTTGATATTTGACTGACAAGGAGTCTGGGGGCGTACGTGACGTGCTTGGAGACCTCTGAGGAATTGGAATACTGCTACTGCTAGGACTTTTGGATGTGGTAGAGAGGAGCGAAGAAACAGACGCTACAACGCCGTCGATGGAGGGCCGACTCTCCCTAGTCGGTTCTCGTTTGTACATTTGTGACATCGACACTCCGAGCATGTTGGTGGGACTGACATCTGCTGCAATGGTGATACTATCGTGGCTGCTAGCACGCATCATCTCGATACCTAGCTTGGAACTAGGTAGTGCCGGCCTTGGTCTTAGGTGCTTTTCACGGAGAGCACCGAGTTCTTCGTCTTCATCGTCGGCAGAATCGGTGCCAGATGAGCCACCACGCTTGCCGCTACTAGAAGAATCTAGAGCAAACTCTCGTCGTGGCGCTGACGTATGCATGTGGCTATGCGCGTGGGCTGGCTTGTTGGCCGTGGTGGTCTTTTTTGTGAAAAAAGAGCCAGGCTCGGCGCGAGATATGGGAGACAGCGAAGAGGAATCACCACTGAAGCCAGCCCCTAGACGTGAAGGCGGGAGGTGGAGGTTGTTGCTAGTATTGATACTCGATAGGGCACTACCGCTGATGGTAGGAGAAGTGGCTGCGAGTTCAACAAGAGGCTCATCGTCCCGGATTCCGAGACCGCCCTCTTCCCACTCGCCAATGCTCGACTTCTTGTTGCCAAGCACGACCGATACATCATCAGTTGTCACGGATTCTGAGTCGCCACACACGGAGCTGATCGAGTCTTCTCTGCTAGAGGTGGCAAGACTGCTGCTGGTGCGGCCCGAGAAGCCGGTGAGGCTCCCGGCGGAGACCGGACTACCTTCGGAACGCAGACTAGATAGGCGGATAACAGAAGGCGCAGGATGTGGCATTGAGATTGAGGCACTCGAGTGCGGGGTGGTGGCGGGCTTCCAGTGGCACAAGCTGCGCATCACTTCCGTGAGCTTCGACGAGCTGATGGGTTTTTCGATCAGGCTGTCGAAATAGTGTGGCGTTTGCAGCTCCTTAAGGTATGCAGTGATAGCCACAATCGGCGTGTGGGCGTTGGCGTTCTTGGTTTCGCGGACCATACGGGCGACGTCGGTGCCGTTGATTTGCGGCAGCTTGAACTCGAGGAATATGATGTCAAACTTGATTTCGCTGGCGGCATATCGGACGGCCTCGGCACCGGTCGACACAGCAATGGTGCGGCAGCGCAGCTTCTCCAGCAGCTTTTCCATGACCATGCGCGAGACGGGGTGGTCTTCGCCAATCAGCACGTCGAGCGGCCGGAAGAGCGGGTCGCCGCTGTCAAGAGCTATTTGCGAGAAGCGGCGCGAATTCTGCCGCCGGCGCTGGACGTTGAGGAAGGCGGTGTGCTTGTCGCTCTCGGTGTCTGACGACGACGGAGACATGTCAAACACCTGGCTTCGGCGGTTGCGGTGATGCATGAGGCTGTGGCCGTCGGAGGTGATGGGGCTGCCGTCGTTCGACTGCGAGCCAACCGTCAAAGACCGCGAGCGTGTGGCCGTGGCACTGCTGGGCCGGGGCGTTGTCAGTCCCTTCTGCGGCGACAAAGCCAGCGGAGGAGGAGCGGTGCCCCGAGACTTGACCGGTGTAGCGGCTAGGGCTGACTGGGCTTTTTGCATAACCGGGGCCGATTTAGGCGTCTCAAACGGCAGCGGTGGTTGGGGCTGTGACTGTGGCTGTGAAACAGAGGACTGCTGCGACAGGCTGGAGGAGGTGCCAGACACCTTGCGCCGGCCGTCGCTATTTTGGCCGGCCATGAATGAGAGAAGCAGCGGCGACGACGGCTGGGACGCCCGGCTTGGCGAGTTGGCGTGGCTGTACGTGGAGGGAGACTGTGGCCGGGTGCTTGCCTTGGCATTGGATAGTGTCCGTTGTAGCGGGCCGGGGAGGATTGGGCTTCCTTCGACCGACGGGCCGGGCGAAGGCATGGAGCCGAGACTGGTGTTGAGAGACGGCTTATTCTGGGCGGTTTCAGCGCGTAGCTTTTGGATCTGGGCCTTGTTGGCCTTGTCCAGCGCAGGGAGATTCTTGAACGAGAAGTTTCCAAAGTCGTCGACGTTGACAGACTCGCTTAGCCGGCGGCTCTTGGAGTCGCGGATATGAGGCGGGATGGAGAGCGGGATGGTTCCGCGTTTGTTGGGCGGGTTGGCGCTGTTTCTGACACGAGACAAGGCATCGTGGGGCCGGTCGTGGTAGTCAGAGCCGCCGGAGTTGGATGACTGCGCCGACGGAGCCGTGTCCTCGATCTCCTCCTGGAATGATTGTAGCGTGGCGCCGCGGGAGTCGAAGTACTCAGTGTCTTCTGGGTGCTCGGTGGTAGGGATGAACTTGGCGTCGTCCTCGGTCAGAGTTTCCCAGTTGATATCGCTGAACCAGAGGTGGTTGCGGATCTCCTCGCCGCCCGAAGCGAACTTGTCGTCTGTGTTAGCGCCGAGACGCTGGTCGGGATCCATACACAGGAGCTTGTTGATGAGATCCTTAGCCTCGGCAGACGTGAGCTCTTCATCAGACTCGTCCGGCCAATCGATGCGGCGGGCGAGGATGTTTTCAAAGACGAGCTCCGGCTCGGCTGCAGTGAACGGCGGGTACCCATAGAGAAACTCGAACATGATGCAGCCGACAGACCACCAATCACTGGCCTCGTTTTGCTTCTCGCCGCGGACAGTCTCGGGCGCCAGATAATCGGGCGTGCCCACGAAGCGTCGGTTGGAGTTGTCTTCGGGCACGAACAGCGCCATGGCAGGAGGCATCATGGTCGTTGACTGGGACGACGCAGAGAGAGAAGAATGCTTGACGGGATCGGAGTCCAGGTGGGGGATGTGATGTAGAGCGGCAAAGTTGGGCGACATCGGGCCTTCTATGAAGCCGGCGTCCGACGAGTCTTCGTACGACTTGGAACCGACGGACGAGGCCATCGACGTATCGGCTTCGTGAAACGACAGGCGCGTCATCATCTGAGACAGGCTCTCGCTGTTGCCGCTGTCACTACGGCGCGTCGAAGAGACACTGCCCTTCTTGAGGTCGCCGCTGAAGGTTGACGGGGTAGAGCTTAGATTGAGGGCTGACGGTTGGCCGAGCACACTGCCGGTATCGGGGGTCGTCAGCGGCGTTATGCTAGGCGACTGGCCGTTAGCAGGCGCATGCATATCGAGAGACGCCGAGCGCGAAGAAGCCATGGAGGAGGAGCGGGCAAACGGGCCCTGCTTTAGAAGATCAGGCGCCGCGTCAGTGCCTTCGCTACTGGCAGCACGTTTCTGGCGGCCAACCAGGCCCATGCGGGACAGGCCGAAATCGGTCAGCTTCAGGTGGCCTTTCTGGTCAATCAAAAGGTTGTCGGGCTTCAAGTCTCGGTGGATAACGCCGCGGCTATGCAGATGGTCAACACCGAGGACAACTTCGGCCAGGTACTTCTTGCCCCAGTCCTCGGGAAGGCCGCCGAGGATCTTGATGAGAGACGCGCAGTCGCCGCCGTTGAGATATTCCATGACTAGGTAAAGATAATCCTTGCTAGAGAACGTCCAATACAGCTTGGCAACAAACTCACTCTGGCCCTGCCACATCATGATGGCCCGCTCAGCCTTGACGTTTCCGACCTGGTTCTTGGCCACCATGTCGGCCTTCTTCAGCACCTTGATAGCGAAGTACTCGCCTGTGGTTTTCTTCTTGGACAGGTACACGCTGCCAAAGGCACCCTTGCTGATGGGCTTGATGATCTCAAAGTCCTTGATAGACGGCTGGGATGGCCGTGCCTGAGGAGGCGGGTTGTGGGCTCCTAGGCGGGGAGACGGCGGCGGCTTCATGACGAACTCCGACATGGCAGCCGACGACTGCCGTCTGTGGTGGCTGTGATGGATGCTCAGCGGCGCGGGGGAACTGAAGTCGCTCCCCGGGAGCATGGGGGAGGCTTCTGGCGAGCCGATCCCGTCGTGGTATGGATACGACCTGGGCTTGATGCGTAGAGGCGAAGCCGGCTGAGGGCCCATGCGAGACGGCGACTCTTGTCGGTGGGGGGAAGAAGTCCCGGGAAGAACCAGACTGCGTCTCTGGTGGTTTTTGGCATTGGCAGCGCGCCTTAAATCGCCGCCAAACTCGGAGATGGGCGAATCGGTGCGCAGAGGCATCCGGGACGCCACGGACGACGACCGTATACTGATGTCACTGTCGCCGGCCTCGCTGCCGAAGATCATAGATTCGCGGCGGGAATTGCGGCGGGACTCGCGGAGGATAGAGCCGGGCACCGCCATGCCGCCAATGTTAGACACGGGCGTCGGGCACTCGCGCGGGCTGTCGAACGAAAGAACCGACTCCACGTAGGACGTGGGCCGTGGATGCGGTTCTCGGTCTTCTGACGCCTTCTGTAGCGCTGCCATGAACGCCGATGTGTCGTGCAGGTCGGGCTGGAAGTACTCGTCGCTGTGCGTGTTGGCGGCATTGGAGCTGCTGTCCATGGCTTCGGTGTCGCTATCAGACTCGGAAATGCCGTCGGCAATGCGCGCGGCCTTGTGGATGGCATCGTCGATGCAATCCTGCACAAGCACGGCAAACTCGATGCGGATGCGCTCGGCGTACTCGATGATCCTGCGGTGGCGGATCACGGCATCGAGCTTCTCCTTGGCGACTCTCTCCGTGTCGGCGCACAAGACGGCCAGGCCCTGCTCCTGCTCCAGCGTGTTCGAGCTCGGCGATTGCCACTGCAGGACCTGCGATATGCGAGACTCGGACTGCGGCGACTGCGTGCGGAAATCGAGCGGGTTCTGGCTCTGCATGGGCTCTTTCACCGTCGGCGTGTTGATCTCGATGGCGGTGTCGCAAAGGTCGACGAGGAGCTCGACGATGCGGGCCTGTGGCCGTCTGACCGCAAACGACCGGCCGCGGGCGTGGCCAAAGGCGGAGCGTTCTCGCGAGGTCGTCGATGCGCTGGGCGACGAGTGCACCGAGGGCGGCGGCCCAATGGGAAGGCCCTTGTATTCGGCCATGGGCGAGCACTGCTCTACCGAGATAGGCCGGCTCTTGCGCGCCTCGAGGGCGTCGAGGACGCGAACAATGGCATGGCGATGGTCGGACAGGGCTTCCTGTGCCAGCTGGACGTCCATTTCTGCGTTGTGCTCCTGCAGACACAGGTCGGTGTGCTTCTCGAACCACCACGCGGGGATGGTGCGCTCGCAGATCCGGCACAGCAACGGAGGCGGCGGCGGCGGGTGCGCTTCCGAGTCGGCGGTCCCCGACTCGGCCAGTTGCGTGAGATACGTAGCAAGAACCTCGGCGCCGGAGCCGAGAGACTGGACGATCAGGGGCGGCAGGTCGATTTTGATTTCGCGGGGTGCTTTCCAGGGCCGGATCATCCACATGGTCTGGTAGAGGGGGGGCTGGCGTTAGATTGTGTCAATGGTCTCGGTCGGATCTGTAATCTGTACTTACATGGCTTTCGCCGCCGGACGCGGAGTCGTAGACGATGATGCCCTGTGCCTCGAGGGCGATTGTGGGTGTTTCGTCATCGGGCTTGGATTGCGGCGCCTCCTGTGGCAGTCGAGGGCCGCGGTCTTCGCCATCGCTGTCGCCCTCTTCCGAGGCAAAGGTCGTCTGGATAGTCGGAGTCGGAGGGGGCCGCACCAGCCTGGACTGAGGGCCCAGGTTCATGGAGAAGTGCACACGGAAACTCCGCGAGTCGTCCTTCTTCATCGACTCGAGCGCATCGACAAAGATATTCTTGTTTTCCCCGGCAATCAGGTCGGAAAACGACTGCCCGACGACCGCGGAGCCGTCGGTCCCGATAACCTCTGTCCAGGAGGGACTCGTCCAGCGGATTGTGCCGTCCAGGTTGACGTCGACAATGACATTGAGGGTCTGCTCGGCAGCTTCACGGAGCTCCTCGCGCTCTTCGCGGATGTCTTGGCTGAACGATCTCTGCATAGAGACGGCTTCTACTCGCAGGTTGTTCAAAGGGAGGCTCGTAGGCGTAGGCCTGGATCGGGGCCGTGGTTTTTCGGATTCCATGGTGTGGTATTCAGGCAGAGTTGGGGTTCCGGGATTGCTATACGGGAGCTGACATGGGGGACAGCCCGAGAAATGCCGCTGGTGCTGGCGAGAACACGGGCTGTGAGTCTGGAAGACGTTCGCGGCAGAGGAGGATCGAGGCCAGCCGGGTCGTGCCGGGTCGGGATCGGTCGAAGAGGTCGAGGCAAGCTGGCGTTGTTTGTGTTTGTTGTGGGAGCAGACCGAGAAATCGGTCAAGACGGGATCGTGTCTGTCTCGGGAGCGGCTCGGGGCGTGCTATGGAGACAATGGCCAGTCCCGCGGATTCTATGCGGGAGAAGCCGTTTGAGTGCGGTTGGTGTCAACGATGGTGAAAAGAGCAAGGCGGGGAGTCGACTGGAAAGATTGCAGCAAAGTGAGCCAAAAAGCTGGCAGAGGGCCAGAGCTAGTAGTCGACAAAGACAATAGGCATGACTGGGGAAATGGAACACAAGGGACCGACTGGTGTTGTTGCTGTTGCCGTTGGTGGGTTTTGTCTGGGCCAGATCGTGAGAAGAAGAAGCCAGAAGCCGGGATCCCAGCAGTATAGTAGCAGTAGTATATAGAATAGTGAATAGTAGTGAGTACCAGTAGTCTCACACTTATAATTCGAGGGCCAAGAGACTGGTGCCAGCAACAGCAGCTTCAACTGCACTAGACAGGGTGGTGCAATAAAATCAGCACTACAGGAACAGGGCCCAAAGCGGAAAGGATCCTGGGCCAGAGTTTTTGGCGTGCGAACGGTCGAAAGAGAATATACAGATATATACCAATGATACTGCTGCTGTTAATGCTGCTGCTGGGCGACAAAGGGTATCAGCGGTATATATTTGTACATGCGAGATAGCCTACAATCCTGGTCCAGCCAGTCCACGGTATACTTGGCTTTGTGACGTCTTGAAAGAAGAAAGCAGTCGCTCTCTTTAAGGGAGCCAAAGACACAAAGCCCGCTATGGTGTCTGCTAGTGTGTTAGTCCAGCCAATGCTCAAGATGCAATACGATAAGCCAGAAGGCCCCGGAGCCAAGACGGATTCGTCAAGTCTCTTCCCGTCCTCCACGCTGCAGCTTCTACAGACAAACAAGAAGAAGTGACGCCAGGAGACCGTTTAGTTTGCCACTGAGAAAAGGGACAGCAGAATGCCGGGCAGCCAGAAAACAAAAAGGGAACAAGCACAAGATCTCACGACTACAGCTGTTTAGATGCAAGCAAACAGAATGATGCGGACTGCAGACCGGAAAGACTGGCCACCGGTTCGTCCAACCCGCCGAGAAAACAAGAAAGGAAAAGACGGCACAGGCGGACGACGCCGAAGGTTCTAGGCCAGCGTCACGATATATGTTTATGTTTATCTTTTGCAGCCAGCTACTTCTGGCAACTGCATCTGTACAAATACACAACTCCATACAGCAACTGCGTGATTGCAACTCGACGGTGGCAAGAGCGAAAAGAGACGACATATCTTACAGAAACGGGAGCAGAAAAGAAGGAACAAAGCTGCTAGAGGGATCCACCCAAGGTACCGGCTGCTTATGCTCTGTTAGGGCATCTTTTCAGGGCCACAGCGCCCCCCATGAGCGTTTTAGAGCGGGTTCAGGCGCTCGATGAACTGACAGATCAGCGCTAGAGCCTCGGGCATTTAGTGTGTGAATTCGTTTTCACTCGGCGTGTTTGATCTTTCTACTCTCGTTTTCTCGTTTTCGCCTTTTCACGACGATTTCCAGTGTAGATGGCCTGACAATATGCATTCTGCAGTGCATTCGGCAGTGCATTACGCAGTGCTGTAAGACCACCACTACCACTACCACATGGACCACCAAATTCCGCTATGGCTTCCACGACACAGAGCCATGGCTCAGAACATCCATCACCAGACCATCTGTATCTCTCCTCATCGATACTGCTAATCTGCCTATGTACTGTCCATACCACGGCCGATACTACCGTGGCCTGGCTTCCTCTCAAGCCGCCCCAACTCCTTCTCGGCTACCAAGCCCTGTAGTTGGACGCTACAGCAGTTGCTAGTCTAGCCGTCAGTACATGTACTCGCTTTTTGTTTCTCTTCTTCGCCCAGGCAGAAAGAAAACAAGGGGGAGTGGTATCATGCAAGCTGCATTGCTGCAAGCAACCTCCTGCATACGGAACCACACTTGGCTTAGCTATAATTCTGCCACCGCCTACTTGATACATGGCCCATAACGACCTATGTACAGATGTATATATATGTAGTCCTAGTGACTTTAGTCGATCGAGACGCTTCTTCAGAAGAAAAGGCACGGCAAAACCAAGTTGATTTGTTGCAACAAATGGAGATGTTTAGGGGGCCAACAAAGAAACAAGAAGAATACGTACTATACAGCTAGTGCACATATACAAGACGGAAACAGAGCAAGAGAAGAGGTCCGTGTTGCCTTTTGCCCTCTAGACAAGACAAAGAACAAGCTTCTCCAGTCAGGCCAGAACCCCAGAAGATGATGACTAGATGGAACAAGCCTCTTGGTCCCAGGGAATGGAACAGCAGGTTGAATCGTAACACATACAACTGGCACACTTATCACATCACATCACATCACAAAATACCCAATACATGTACATACACACTATAAAGTCAGATGGGACAATCCGGAAACAAATAGTCCGTCAGAAAAAAGAGGCCACTAAGTCTCGGTATTCGTTTCTTAGTCCCGTAAAAAAAAAAAAATCTTTTTTTCTTCTTTTCTTCTTTTTTTTTCAGTGCCGTGCCCTCGTCATGCACAGACGCTATAGTTTGCTCTTATTTGCTGCCGTATTGCGCTTTTCCCCTGGCAATGACCTACCATCATGGAATCCGCCGATAACGTCCATACTAATAGCTGCAGACGGCTATGACCCAGACCACCACGGTTCTATAGCAAGCTTGGAGACTTGCAAATTCAGCCAAGCCGGTCTAGGGCCAATAAACAAACAACCAAATAACAAGGCCTGAACTCCTTGGCTATATCCGTTGAATATTATCCTTGCATTGGCTGCTGATCTAGTTGTTGCCTTGGCCACGCATAATGGACGCCTCAAAATCACTTGCTGGCAGGCTTGGTTATATAAAGTCGCTTTGTTTTGAATTTTGTCACTATTGCTATTGCTATTGTGTCTTTGTACGTTTTCGTTTCGATGTGCCATGTGCATTATATTACCAAGTAAGATATGTCAAAAGACCCAAGAAAACATGAAAACATGTCAAGTATGTAGCTAACCGTAAGCTTCATTTTCATTATTGTTCCCAAGTCTAGACGAGACAAAACAAAATAAAACAAAAACAAGGAACAAGTATTCTAGGATGGCAACAAAAAAAACTTGGCCCAAAACAGCACGTCGTTTGGTTTATCACAGATGGTCCAGGCGTAACAATGGAAAGCATCGGAAAACAAAGGCAGAGACATATACATAGTCCATATGTACAACTAGAACTATTCCAGCAACCCGAATTCCTCTGCCTAAACTTCCTTCATCCTCGGCCTGTCCAGCATGTTGGGCCATGGCCACTAAAGCCAAATATCATCTGAACTTTGGACAAGACAATGAAATTTCCCCCTCATCCACATGTGCATTACATTCCAAGATTTCATTCGTTCCAGCCTCCAGTAATTCCGAAACTTTGTTCACTCTAAACGCCACTAGCAATAAGAATAAGAATAAGAATAAAAATAAAAATAAAAAAGTGAACCCCGATTTCTCTATAAGCTATGCTTCTATGCATTCCTTCAGTCCAGGGCTGCTTTGCCACTGTCCTCCAAGCCACTATGAATGACCAGTCTCCTGTAAAAATTCCCAGATAAAACAAACATGCAGGCCGTTGGATTTAAATCGTATCATCCTCTCCGCGTTGAAGCCAGTATCAGCAACTTCCGGGGAAGCATAGTAGGCACTGTCAGGCCAAGTCGGAGCACACTCATACTTTCTTATTCCTTTCTTTTTTTTCTCTTTCTTTCTTTCTTGTCTCCCCTTCAGATAGTTCCCGGCACGAAGAGCGAAGCAAGAAGAAACGAGTAGAAGAAAGAAAAAGAAAAAAAAAGATTGGCGAAAGATTCAAAAATCACGGAACCGTGGAATGCAATAGAGCACTAGGAGGGATGGCAGAACAAACCAAGGGCAAGATTTCCCCTGTCTTGGCTGCTTGTCTATCTGTAGTGAGTGTTAAAGTCCCATGGCTCTCGACTTGCCGTGTTATATGTAAGCTACCGCTGTAGCATTCGTCATTCTGTTAGTGTGTTTTCTCGCAGGATATAATTCTCCATCAGCAAGTGAGTACTATGAGTGAGTACCAGCGGCAACGATTCGTCACCACACTTGTTTCTCGTTAGTCTGGTGGTTCGACAGTTCTGTGCCGAAATGATTACCCAATATTACAATCTATATCTGATTTGATTTGATTATATTTAACGTCTATTACAATCTATATCATCCTTCTATTGGCCGATTTATAGCCATTAGAGCGTTGGAATGTTGCCCCATTGCCAATCTACAAAACTTTTGCTACGTAAATATCACCACTAGGGTTAGGGTACGCGACAACAACTCCCCCCCCTTCCTGCAAGTATACCGTAACATCTACAAACATGCAGCGTACTTCCTTCGACATCCTGCTGAAACCCAATGGCTATCCTATATCTTCAGACTAAACGCCCAAACTGGGAGGCGAACGCAAGATATCGAACGGTGAATGTACGGGTGAGTGTATGTATGCGTGGAGATTTGCATATACGACTCTAGCGGTTGCAATCTGTGCATGTATAGTATATGAGTATGAGTATAGTGGTTTGTGATCAGGGCTGCTGATAGTTACTTTGTTTATTGCTGCAACCACCACAGTTTCGTCTTTGATCAATTTTCACACCGTGCTAGATTTAGTAGATGTCAACTAGCAACAAAAAAAAAAAGGTAGCTCCCCCCCCTTCTATAGACTCACCGTCCACAAAACGACATCGGAACGATATGTCCTAGAAAAGAAAGGTAGCCATTGACTCGAAATTCCGATTTTCTCTACCGACTTGGATCACTTTCTTTCTTTCCGTGTCTCTGCCAACCAATGCCTGGTGCATATGAAGATAGGAAATGATGGGAATAGCAGCATCGCTGTTCCCTCGTTACTTGTATATCTGTTATCCATAGCTATACCATTCCCCCATATGACTTCTTGATATGGTTTCATGCACACTTGAGAAACCAGCCGTGTCGAAGAAGACAGCACCACCTTTTTGTCGGCCATAGTTTAAAAAGAGTGTATGGGTGCGGTCTAGACCGCCTCTTTGATTTCTGCTCAAAATTTGATATCTATCAATAATGACAGCTACCCAACAAGCAATTACCAGTTTGCGATACCAGGCCCATGTAAAACTACCCCTCATGGCAATAGAGAAGCAAATGTATGGAATACCCAGAGCTTCATGACAAAAAAGGAACTCCGTGCCTACCTGTTATCTCGACTGCTGACGTTGTATTGAATTGTTAGGTGCATCCCAACTTGGTAGTATTACATGAAGCAAAAGGAAGAGAATCTGGTTGTCAAAGGCATACATAATCGGAAGTTCGGATGTCTTCCCCCACCGTCTAGGGTTATCATCTATCGTCAATCGTCCATCGTGTACTATTCTCCTATTTCTTGAAAGCCCAATGCCGAGTTTCACTGGGGAGACATCGAATCAAGCGAGGGGGGAAACTCAGCTCACATATGGTCTTGTCTTTCTATCTGTCTAAGCGAGGGAGGATATCTTCATCGCTCTGTTATATAGAATGACTCAGTTATAAAGGCTAAATGTTGATACTGTACGGGACTTTCAATTAGAAAAAAAAAGGAAATATGAAATCCAGGAGCTAGCTAACAGCTGCATATTCTGCATAGAGCAATTTGATTAGTGAATATCCAAAGGGAATAGAAAAAAACGGGATTCAAGCGGTCGTGACGTCAGTGGCGCATTTAAAGATCTGGGGTATTGGCTTGTTGAAGCACTTATGTGTATATGTGGAATTTAATTTGCCAATAGCTAGTAGTAGTGAGAAAACAGGACTACATATGTCGCCGCCCACGGTTGCATTTGACTTGCCCGAATCTGGCTGTCACTCTCCTTCACATCCTGTACTATTATTGTAGGAAGTAGTATAGCGTTCAGTACTGAAAGTGCATTAGATAAGGTGATGAACGTTGTTTTGTATAGATATATCTGATGTCTTGTATATCCTTCTCCACGAAACAACCATGCTGGGTCAAGTCACAAAAATACGACGTGGGATAAGATCATATTCCGCGGAACACGAGCCGAAGACGTCGTCGAATAGTGTCACCAAAAGAGATAACCTCACTGACTTGCCTGTCTGACGCAAAGTTAAATACCTGCGATAGTGGCCTGAAATAGTTGATTATGATCAGATCCATATCCCTTCGCCACTACCCTACTTCGTAGACATCATGGACAAGGTAACAATACGACTATGTACAAAAATGCTTGTCCGACATTGGCTCTAAGACTCTAGGGGGGGTTGAGAAAAGCTACTATATCCTACAACGTGATTTATGCTAGACATTGGGAGCTCTAGAAACCATACTGTTTTCATGGTACAAGCTAGAACGGTGTTTCGAAACAGAGAACTTGTTTTTGTGCGACATTTGACGCCTCGAGAAGAAAGCTTGGGTCAATATGACTTTATGCAAAACATGGGCTTGTACTAGAGACACAAATGCGTATTATAATATATACATGTGTCTCGATATGTCTGAGTAATAGGCCTTGAAAGACTGCTTTTCGGACAAAGACATTACGACTCTGAAGCGCATCATGCACGGAAACAACTGGCTAGTCCGAATCATGCGAAATGTCAAGAAGAAAAACTCGGAAACATGGTGTTTTATGACCCAAATGGCTAAGACATGGCGACTTTACTGCGAGAATTTTATACTAGTTTTGCTTCTTAGCCTTAAGCGATGGTGCCTGGCTTGAGGTTTTTGCCACTTAGGATTAGGTCGAGGTGCGTCTTTATGTTTCTTTGGATGTTTGGTGTGTAAGACATCACTAGCCACTTGAACTGCTCTGGCTTATACTGAAAAAGTACAGTAAGTGCGCCTTGATACTTAAATCACAACCTCTAACACAAATAAAGAATCATAGGCCTGTGTATTGGTAAATATAAAGTAGCAAGCTATTTAGTTTTCAACTTCAAGCCAGACAGCATATGCAAACATCTGTAGACTTGGGATATCAAGAACTATATCTGTTTCATTGGGACCAGCATCTCTCAAGAAGAGTAGCTTGAACTTCAACAATAATCCGCCATTAGTTACATTGTATGATGTAGGAGCTCTATCCGCACCTCTAGTGATAGAGATGGGTTGCTGGAGTGCTGGCTCCATGTAGCTTGAAGCTCTGGTTGCAGTAGCACCAGGCCGGGGTTGGCTCACTTCCTCTTCCCACCTTTCTATGACAATGGTCTGAGACTGAGGGTCAAACTTTGAAAGAAGAACAATTTTGATCTGGTGACTTGACTTGTCAAACCACCACCTCATTTTTCTTCTGAGCTGGCTCAGCGACTGGGAATAGCCAGCTTCAATCATGAGAGTAGGCCATCTTCGGCCTCGTAGCATTGGACCACCACTTGAATCACCCTCTCCGCTATCACCACCAGTACCATATTCTCTAGAAAATGTTGCAGCAGCCAATGGCCTCCAATGACGGCGCAAGCCCATATCATTTATTTCGCATGTGATTTCATGATAAAGACTCGCGTGGCATGCCTCATGTACACCAATTGGAATTGATATGAATAGTGTCTTGGGCTCTGCACGGTAATGGAACCGCCAATGCCTGCCACGAGCATCTCTGGCCTTCTCAATTGCAGAAAACTGATATGGCAAGACATCTAATAGTGAGGAGGATTAGTACAAGTTTACATATATATGTAAATGAATCATCTTACCTGTAACAATGAGAAAATCACCTGTAATTCTGTAAAGTTCATCCAATAACTTGCTGGTGGATCGGAATTTGATAGTCGGGTCTGTGATGATCTTCGGGATGGACAAATTTGAAGTTTTCGGCGATATGGACATAGACATAGCAGAAGTTGATGGTTTTGGTAATTCGTGTGACATATCAGGTGCCATGGTGAGCGGTGGTGATGAAATTCGTAGTGTTTGGTAGTGTTTGTATAAGTGTAAGAAAGTTGAAAGGTGCTAGCAATGTTTATTTTGTGACTTTTATATCAATTTATTATGTCATCATTACAGACAATCTCACGTGATTGATATGAAGAGTTCATCAACAAATAAACAAACTAATAAATAAACAAGAACGGACTTCGCGGTAGACGAATTCATGTATTGGTAAATATAAAGTAGCAAGGTATTTAGTTTTCAACTGCAAACCAGACATGATAAGCAAACATCTGTAGACGTGGGATCTCAAGAACTATATCTGCCTCATTGGGACCAGCATCTCTCAAGAAGAGTAGCTTGAACTTCAACAACAATGCGCCGCTAGTTACATTGTATGATGTAGGAGCTCTATCCGCACCTCTAGTGATAGAGATGGTTTGCTGGAGTGCTGGCTCCATGTAGCTTGAAGCTCTGGTTGCAGTAGCACCAAGCTGGGGTTGGCTCACTTCCTCTTCCCACCTTTCTATGACAATGGCCTGAGACTGGCGGTCAAACTTTGAAAGAAGAACAATTTTGATCTGGTGATTTGACTTGTCAAACCACCACCTCATTTTTCTTCTGAGCTGGCTCAGCGACTGGGAATAGCCAGCTTCAATCATGAGAGTAGGCCATCTTGGGGTATCAAGGCCTAGTAGCACTGGACCACCACATGAATCACCCTCCCCACTATCACTACCAGTACCATCTTCTCCAGCAAATGTTTTAGAAGCCAATGGCCTCCAATAATCACCCAAGCCTGCCAATGCCATTCTCAGGTCAATATTACGATAGAGACTCGCGTGGCATGCCTCATGTACACCAGTTGGCACTGATATGCATAGTGTCTTGGGCTCGGCACGGTAATGAAACCGCCAATGCCTGCCACGAGCATCCCTGGCCTTCTCAATTGCACTGAATTGATTAGGCGAAACATCTACAAGAAAATAGGATTAGCAAAGAAGATGAAAATAAAGTCAAACAAGGTATCTCACCTTCAACAATCAGAAAATCCCCAGTAATGCTGCCAAGTTCATTGAATAAGTCGCGGGTGGATCGGAGTTTGACAGTCGGGTCTGTGATGATCTTCGGGATGGACAAATTTGAAATTGTCGGCGATATGGACATAGACGTAGCAGGAGTTGATAGCGATGCTGGTTTTGGTGATTCGTGTGACATATACAGTGCCATGATGGCGAGCGATGGCGATGAAAGTCTATGGCCTTGGGTATAATAGTGTCTGGTAGTGTTTGTAGAAGTGTAGGAAGAAAGTTGAAAGGTGCTAGCAATTTTGTGACTTTTATATCAATTTATTACGTCATCATTACAGACAATCTCACGTGATTGATATGAAGAGTTCATCGGCAACAAATAAACAAGAACGGACTTGGCGATAGACGCATCCATATTTGCTTGTACTGTAGCCTTTGCAATTCGTGATGGCATATTGTTAACAGTAGTTTTTGAATTCGTCATGTTTTGATAGTGTAACCAGGACTTCGCCTTGAGCATCCTGCGTAGCTGTAGGAAAGAATTGTCGGAAACAAAATTTTCAATTAGCATACCATTTCAACACAGAGATTCAATCAAGTGGCTTGTATTCATTACTAAGTTTGATCATTTGGCCCCACTAGTTTCATAACATGAACTAGCTTTACTTTTAGTATGCCCGCATTCGGGATATACGCGCTTAGTTAGGCAGGCTATGGCAACAAGTGTGAGAGTATACGAATCATAAACCTGTGTATTGGTAAATACAAAGTAGCAAGCTATTTAGTTTTCAACTTCAAGCCAGACAGCATATGCAAACATCTGTAGACCTGGGATATCAAGAACTATATCTGTTTCATTGGGACCAGCATCTCTCAAGAAGAGTAGCTTGAACTTCAACAATAATCCGCCATTAGTTACATTGTATGATGTAGGAGCTCTATCCGCACCTCTAGTGATAGAGATGGTTTGCTGGAGTGCTGGCTCCATGTAGCTTGAAGCTCTGGTTGCAGTAGCACCAGGCCGGGGTTGGCTCACTTCCTCTTCCCACCTTTCTATGACAATGGTCTGAGACTGAGGGTCAAACTTTGAAAGAAGAACAATTTTGATCTGATGACTTGACTTGTCAAACCACCACCTCATTTTTCTTCTGAGCTGGCTCAGCGACTGGGAATAGCCAGCTTCAATCATGAGAGTAGGCCATCTTCGGCCTTGTAGCATTGGACCACCACTTGAATCACCCTCTCCGCTATCACCACCAGTACCATATTCTCTAGAAAATGTTGTAGAAGCCAATGGCCTCCAATGATGGCGCAAGCCCATATCACTTATTTTGTATGAGATTTCAAGAAAGAGACTCGCATGGCATGCCTCATGTACAAGAATTGGAATTGATATGAATAGTGTCTTGGGCTCTGCACGGTAATGGAACCGCCAATGCCTGCCACGAGCATCTCTGGCCTTCTCAATTGCAGAAAACTGATGTGGCAAGACATCTAATAGTGAGATGGATTAGTACAAGTTCACATATATATATGTAAATGAATCATCTTACCTGTAACAATGAGAAAATCACCTGTAATTCTGTCAAGTTCATCCAATAACTTGCTGGTGGATTGGAATTTGACAGTCGGGTCTGTGATGATATTCGGGATGGACAAATTTGAAGTTTTCGGCGATATGGACATAGACGTAGCAGAAGTTGATGGCTTTGGTAATTCGTGTGGCATATCCGGTGCCATGGTGAGCGGTGGCGATGAAATTCGTAGTGTTTGGTATAGTAGTGTTTGATAGTATTTGTAGAAGTGTAGGAAGAAAGTTGAAAGGTGCTAACATTATCTACTTTATAACCTTTATATCAATTTATTACGTCATCAGCCTAGTAGTTAGTGCAGCCAGGAATGGAGAAAAAAAAACCCCAGGAAAAGGCTAAGAAGTAGCAAATTCTAGAACTCAAGAGTGAGTACTACAAATATAAAGGGTTAGTATAGAAATTGTAGTACGAGGTGTCATACGAAGTGTAAAAATATAGAAAATGATCAGGGATCCTTGCCTTTATTATCAATTATCATCCTTCAAAACTAGATAGTTAACTGATAAATACTGATAGTTGAGTATAATTTATAGCTGCAAAAATGTTAGATGGGGAAGTCAGACAAGATAGAAGCAAGCAAATGTTCCTACAATCTCATGGAGTTTGCAAGATTGTGGATCAAGATCTTGAGCTGCAAATATAAGCCAACAAATGGACCTTGGTTGGTAACATGGTATCTGCAAACCGTTACTCTACAGCTCTGTTTTTGGCTCAAGTCATCAAATAGACTCCATAGAACTTTTTTTTTTTTTTTTTTTTTTTTTTTAATTCATTTATTCTTATGGAGCTATAGAGCTATGAAGATACTCCATAGAACTTGGTATGAATAGTTTACTTATAAATTCAGAAAGTTGAAGAAACAGTAAGTCAGCCAAAAATAGATATTATGATTGCAGAGTATATATACCAGGACATCCAATTTCTATAAGTTTTTGTATCAGATTTACGAGTTTTGGCGATCCACCCCGTCTCACGCCGCTCCGCAGAAAGAAGACCACGGAAAGAGGCTAGGCTAGAACCTATTAGACACAATGGAAGTAGCTAGCTGATCGACAGGTTGTGTTTCAGAAGCACAAAGAAGTATGTACTTATAGCATCTATCGTTTCTGGATATATTGGAGTTTAGCAATAGATTGTACTTTTGCGCCTAGATCAGTGCACCTCCTATGCCGTTACTATCGGGGTATTGTGATTATATGCAAGTCATTCTAACTTAGCCTAATGTGTGTGGCTCATATGCCAACCACTTTGTGCAATTAGAAGATGCACGAGTCCATGTGACTAGGCTTTGGGGGGACCACAACTTGGTGTGGAATAGCCTAATCGGCTGTCTTTTACGATGGTGGTGGGATGTGGTAGTAGTTGTAAGGATAACGACACAAGATTTTGATAGCGATAGCCAGAGATAATGCATTCAATCTTGCGCACCCGAAAAATTTTCAGCAACCCGAGTTTGGATTATCATTATCTGAATTGTTTGAATGACGATAAACTCGGCGTTTCTTAGACTGAACACAAGAGACTTGGAGCTCTTGGCACACATTTAGTCCTTGACGATGATATCTAAAGCAATGATAATGCCGAGAAAGCAAAGCATCAACTTGGCTGGGTTAGATAATTCAAATGATGTGTGACGAGTCTAGCAATATACATACGAGTACAGCAAGGAGAAAAATGGCTATAGGCTCAGGGCCTTGGGCTAGTGCTTTTCCATGTATTATTGAATCTTGTAGCTTCCAGACTCTGTATACTCCTAGCACTATGGTCAGAATGGAAAAGGCGTAACACACACTTGCCAAAGGTTGGCCAACTGTACTGAATGTAAAGCCTGTGTTATCCCCTGCGTCGAGCACAAAGAGTTGTGAAACTATTGTCCCACTCACTGCCCCGATAGAAGAGGTTCTAAGATAGGCCAGGAATGTTCTTTCGACAGCTAGTAACGTAGCAGGATATCGGTATCGTTAGTGTTTGTTTTAGTTACCATATAACAACTCATGAGCTCGGGCCGAAGACGCGCGTATAAAAAGAAGTGAGTACAAAGTGCACTGGATGAGTAGGGTGACTGGATGTTTGAAATTTCACAGCCAAAGAAAAGGGAATGCCATACCCGAGTCTGTATGAAGAACTTATTGACAGGTACAGGTAAGGGTGGCAAGCTGTCCTTTCGTAGGTCATGGTGATACAAGCACATGAGCATGTTCTACGGGAGGCCATCGAGGATGTGAAGTGGCAGTCATGGGAAAAGGACATTTTACTTTACCCTAGCCACATCGTCACTTCAAGTTCTGGGGATGAGAAGTAAGGGATAGTGAACTCACCAAGATGATCTCGTGAATCACGGATATCAACAGAGATACTGATATGCGTCTTCCAGTAGCGTAGCAGCGTAGCCCAAAAATCTGTCCCTTGAGGGATAGAGCTGACCGGTCTCAAAGATTGACCACAGCCCACTACGGTCGACTGCCTGCTGAGAGTCCCTGACTCTGAGGCTGTTGGGATACATTCTAGCGGTGCTTCTTGTAGCTCGACCCATTCGACAGGCGCTTGTGACGAGCTGACATGTTGTTCGCTGTTGCGATATCGCGAAGATAGACCACCGGAGCTCGCGGATTTGGAGAGAACGCCCGGCCGGCGCGGAGACGTTATGCTAGCGCCGGAGGTAATGGCCGTCGTAATGACGGTGCTAGTGACGGTGGACGGCATAGAAAGGGGCGCACGGTTATGACGATCCTAGAAATAGGGTTATGGCTTATCATATATATGAGAAAAGCTAAAGTTGCTGTGTTAGTGGGTGCATTGTATCCAAGGAGTGATGATGCTCACCGGTTTTTCTCTGATTCTCTGATGAAGCTCACATTTCAAAGATCGTGATAGCTATTCAAAGAACCAACAGCGAGAAAAAAATGGCCTCGGAAAACAAAAGAATCACGATTTGTGCGGCGTCAAAGCTCACAAGGCTACTACCACGAAAGAATCCGCCTCCTTTGATATATGCATTCTATGCACAGCAACAGCCCCAAAAAAAGACAGCTCGTTGCTGTTGTTATCAAAGCGAGTACGGTAACTCCATGTTATGCAAAATTCGGCGATGGTAGGAAGATGCAAGATAGCAAGCAGTCTCCACACTGCAGATATGATATGGAGAATTATACTGGCATCTATATTGACATGGGCGACCTCAAAGCCCAATAATTTTTTGTCGAAGCAGGTTCAAGAACACGTAGCACACGTTTCAAGCATCATAGTCGAGCAGCCTACGAATAAAAGGGCGGTTCGGATGGTCACATGAAAGCATTTTGTATTTGTTATTATTAACGAGCGGGGTGTCTATCTACTATTTATTTATTTATTTATCGTTTTACGTCTTTATGTTGTCTATCTACTAACTACTTGCCGTATCTAGCTTCTAGGGTGTGGTGGAACCCTGTATAACCCTAGTGGTTATAGAGGAAACCATCACTAGGGGGTGTGACTAGGGTCACTATTACAGTGTAACACTATAGATAATGAACGGTGCAGCGGAGTCCCACCTAAACGAGGCCGAGGAGGGCACAAGTCTTCAAGAAATTGTGTCTTTCGGAGGAAAGTTGAGAGCCGAAGCGCGCCCTGCGGAGTCCCAAGAACAGTTCCGAGGCTGCGGTTGCGACTCGAGCAGGAATATCTTGCCGGGCTATAGGGCACCTTATGGGATGGATGGGGCTCTTTGGGAGCCCACAGGCACATGAGACATGTAGTGTGTTGGAACTTTTCGTGATAGGCCTTGAAGTCGCCATGTTTAGTTCGACACTGAAGTAAGAACCCGAGATGTCGTCTGTTAAGACGGAGCTCATCGGGAGGGCCCTTAGGCCATGGAATCTCCAGTTCCCTATAAAGTGGTGGAGCTACTCTCTGCCACCATTCGGCGGCTTTTAGCTGGAACCGTCGTTTGGCGGCTCTCTTGGCACCTGCAAGCGACGCCTTCGGATAGTCGAGCGCGTGAAGGCAGGCTTCTTTAGCGAGGATATCAGCTTGTTCATTTCCCTCAATTCCAATGTACCCAGGGCACTAAAGAACTCGGACTCGGCCCGGTCTGCCGGGGTCACCCGCAAGATCTGCACCCTGATCCTACGACAGAACTTATACCCTGTACTCTGTATGTACATGTTGTTCTGAATACAGCTATGACAAAGTATGCACATATGTAAGTACAAATGTGTATATATAGATACATATACTTTTGCAATCGTCTATACATAAATGCAGGGAGCCCCAAGAACATCAGGAACATTGTTGGTCAGGTCAGCCTGGTGACTCTTCCAAAGATCCAGGAAGAGATCGAAAGCCAGCTAGGTGTGAAGGCCACTCGCGTGGCCTTGCCCCGACACAACTGTTGACACAACAACAACTCTCTCGGTGGTATTCTCACTAGAGAGACCACTAAAAAACTCCCTGATACTCTTCGGGTCCAGTGCTCCGGCGGCCAAAGCCAGGCACCATGAACAAGTCCACCAGTGTGACGCCTGCTTCGGGTTCCACCGAACAAAAGGCTGCCCTAGAAAGGAATTATGCCCTAACTGCGGCAGAACACAACTCCCTGCCCGAGGCCAGGCACCTGCGTAAACTGCCTTGGCCCACATGTTTCAAAGTATCTAAGCTGCCCAGTTCGCCCTTCTGTCAAGAACGGCACTGTACACTTTCTCCCGACTGAGACTGTGAAGAAGATCCGGGCCAACTTCACCCAAAAACCGGTGCCCGCCTCCCCCGGGCCCCCGGGCCCCCAGCCGAACCAATGACCATGGACGTAGATGAGTCCACCACCAATGACCCCGCTCCTACACCCCCCCGGGAGGTAGCCATGGAAATGACATGCGACGCCAACCCCAACACCACCCTTCCTCCCACTGTATCCGAATGTGTCGCCATGACCTAGAGTCATTCTTTTATGTTTTGATTTGGATGTGTGCACGCCAATCATGGTACAATAGGTTTGGTGATATCAAACAGAAGAAAGATACGGATAATCTTCGAAGGTGGGAGGTTGGAAGCCTGGATGACATTGCTCATGCCAAGTTGGCGGGTATGACTATATTTGAACTCAATCGTATAATGGATGAGTTCCCAGAGCCATTAGGTGTTGTGAAACATTTATGCCTAACCATCAGATCAATCTTGTTTGGGGATACAGCAGCCTTCATACTTGGAACACCAGAGGGCAATCCTGACCAGCTCTACATCCCCATTCTAGAGGCCTACAGCAGTATTATTAGAACCCTAGAATAGCACCAAAATGTTTAAGTACTGATATTACGGCAAAATGTTTGTTTATTATATATTGATTTATGTATCATGGGTTTGTTAGGATTTGAGACCTATCTGAAGTCTGAAGGGCTTTACGAGATGATACTAGATCAGGTTCAGATTAGATTAGGGTACTGCCAATGCGAGTTCCTCGAACTCTTTCGCTCCCCTTGCCGAGATGGAGATAGATAGCGATCAAGTACCGTCTCATGAATAGACGACCTTCCAACTATCACCGAGCGGTTACGCCCCTCTTACGTGTGCTTCAGGCAAATGTAGGACGAGCGAATAGTGCGCACCATCAGTTGTTGCAGGTGGCCTCCACAGGCCGCTTTGATGTAGTTCTTGTCCAGGAGCCCTAGACATACCTTAGAGGTAGCAAGCGATCTTCCGCTAACCACTGCGAGTTCGACATATTTCCGACAAGCGCGTAGACCTTTGCGGCGGTCGTCGCGTCTTCCTCCCGATCGCGTCGAAGCCGATCGAGGGCATCTACGACTCGCGCCGGGAGGGAAGGGGCCTCTGGCACCTTGCCTTCCATTGGAAGCTTGAGGGAGAAAGAGTTGTTTATGGTATTTGATCCGAATGTTTCCATTAAGATCGTGTAAAGAAAATTGTCACATGAAAGCACTACTACGTGTTAATTGGTCTAAGATACCGGTTGTCGGTGATCAGGGTTGTGTTTTCTATTGGAAAATACAGTGGAAACCCAAAGTGTTTTCATTGTGAGGGAGCGACTCAAGGAGAAGCTATCACAGGTTTGTCGTGGCATGATCAAATGAAGTGCAAAGCACAACAAAAGAAGAGCCGGAAATGTCTGTAGGAGGGAAGGTTGTGTTTTCTATTGGAGTCTGTTAATTGATTGTTAATTTAGGGTTATAATGACTAAGACCCGTATCATGACTTCCTATTCAGGAGATTTTTATCGCGCAAGACAAATTGATTTGATAGTGAGAAGTCTCGTACTTGATTACGTATATCTCGAGACTTCTTTTTGGAGAGAAAAGTGACAACTTACTATTAGTGCGACATTCGTGGGATTCTATTTGTCCACGAACTATAAGTATGCACCAGAGCTCTAAAGCTTCTAGAAACAATCAAACCCCAAATATCATCAAAGTCAAGTGCCATCTCAAACAACTAGCCTAAACAGACGATAGTGTAATTCTCTCTGTACTACACCGACCTCCTGCCGTGTGGGTTGTTTGCTCTTTACATATTGTACCTTGCGGCCCGGCTGTAATCTGGATGAACTCCGGGTTTATAGCGGCGCAGTAGCAGGAACCCCCAGCGACAGAAAAACGCTTCCTGATTCAGCTAAAATTGAGGATAGATTTGATTTGATTATTTTAACGTCTACTTAAAGCACTAAGAGCACACGCATTGAGAATAGAGACAATAGGAGACGAGGTAGCGCGTGACCTCAAAAATACCTGGAAAACAGCGTCTTGGACAGGTAGGATGAGCCGCACTTATAAGTTTTTTTTACCGACAACCTGGGCTGGCTGATGTCATGACCAACAGTAACTGGTGCAATTGGCCGGCAAATTCCTGGCAGAGTATCGGCACAACACGTTCCTGAGCCTCCTCACCCCGTTCCCAAAACAGCAATAGCCGTCCACTCAAGCGCCTTATGGATTGCCATGACAAGGACATGTCTTGATTTCTTGTAAGCGGAAAATTCAACGGTGGGCGTCGCGATATCACAATACAATAGTATATATATTTTGTTTTATTCTACCATGAATTTGCCGTGCCGATATCGTGAAGATCGTGTGGAATCAGTTTCAGAGATGCAGGCTGGCACACCATGGTTTAAAGACCGCCTTTGTGATGGACCTTCCAGCCAACAGCTCTATATACTATGTCTATATACTATGTCCTCTTATCAAACTAGGCTGTCAAGTCCATTGGTAGGGCGCTATGGCTGATACTATGACACCCCGGCCGGCGTAGCTATACCGGCCGCCTTCTTTGCAAACCCACCCTCCTCGTGGTAGATAGCAATCCTTTCTAATCTGGCAGTGACAAGCGCCGGCCTGGTAGTAGTTCATAATAGCGTAGCTTTGTTCTGTACTTTGTCTGTGTTTTTTTGCTGTGTATATGAAGCTGCCCTTTTCCCTCTTGCTGGGACTCTTCCATTCTCATTTTCTTCTCTATACTCTTCTATCTATTCCATCTTATTCCACTCTCCGCCATACTCTATATACCGCATTCCTACACCCGAAGAGACTCTGTCTATATCCCTTCTTCGACAACACATATTTTGCTATAATGGTCCATATTCAGAGCGCACAGGAGCCTCCTAGCTCCTCTGCCTCCTGCGTTGGTACGCCTACGCACACACAGACAGACTCAATCTTTGTGGACCAGCACTTCAACAAAAAGGACTATAGAGCAGTTGCAAAGGCGCAGGTAAAGTCTCTGACGCTCGAGGAAAAGGTTTCTCTGCTCACTGCCGTTGACTTTTGGAGAACTGCCGCCATTCCTGAAAAGAACATTCCTGCTATCAAAGTGACTGATGGCCCGAACGGTGCGCGCGGCAGTATCTTTGTTGGTGGTACCAAGGTAAGAAGTATCTGCCGTTACCTCTACACACCGCATATGACGATTAACATGAGTTAGGCTGCCCTCTTTCCCTGTGGTATCTCGCTTGCGGCGTCTTGGAACAAGAGCCTATTGTACGAAGTTGGTCAACATCTGGCGCAAGAGGCAAAGGCCCGGTCCGGAAATGTCCTACTTGCACCTACTGTCTGCTTGCATCGTCACCCACTAGGCGGCCGCAACTTTGAGTCTTTCTCCGAGGATCCTTTATTAACTGGAAAGTTGGCGGCGCAATACATCAAGGGTCTTCAGGACTCTGGCGTTGCTGCCACTATCAAGCGTAAGCTCGCAATATATTTGTAATGTCTGTTCGGATGCTAACACTCTCGTAGACTTTGTGGCCAACGAGCAAGAGACTGATCGCATGACGGTCAACGCTATCATCCAGGAACGTCCGCTGCGTGAACTGTACCTAAAGCCTTTCGAGATCGCCATCCGTGAAGCCAACCCATGGGCGCTCATGACCTCATACAATTCTATCAACGGCTTCCATGCTGATATGAACACGCACACTCTCAAGGACATCCTCCGCGGCGAATGGGGTTACAATGGGTAAGTTGCAATAAATTTAACCAAGGGCATACTCATGTGCTGACAGATACTGGATACAGAACTGTCATGTCTGACTGGACTGGCATCAACTCAACCGTCGAATCTATCCAAGCCGGCTGCGATATCGAATTCCCCAACTCTGATAAGTGGCGATACGAGAAACTTGTCCAGGCTCTTAAAGACGGCAAGATTGACCAGGCCGATATTGACAAAGCTGCTGAGAATGTCCTTACTCTTGTCTCTCGCCTCAAGGGCTCCGATCTAACTCCCGAAGAGCCTGAGCGTGAAGATGATCGCCCAGAAACACGTGATCTTATTCGCCGCCTTGGCGCCGAGGGGTTGACTCTTTTGAAGAACGACGGCAATCTGCTACCCATCAACCACAAGACCACTTCTATTGCCGTAATTGGACCTAATGCTGGCCGCGCTGTGGCCGGTGGCGGTGGCTCTGCTAGTCTGAACCCTTACTATACCACTGCTCCCTTAGATAGCATCAAGGCCGTGGCTGAGAAGGAGGTCTTCTATGCTCAGGGTGCTCGCATTCACAAGTGGCTTCCTGTAGCAACTCCCTTCTGCACCACCGATAAGGGCGTCCCGGGTATCACTATGCATTGGTTCAAGGGTGACAAGTTTGCTGGCGAGCCTGTGGTCACTCAGCACCGCCCCAACACTGATCTGTACCTTTGGGACTCAGCGCCACAAGAGCTTGCTAACACTAAATGGAGCGCTCTAGTGCGCACGTTCATAACCCCACCTTCTACTGGTCTGCATGAGCTAAGCTTCATGTCTGTCGGCGCTGGTCGATTGTTCGTCGATGATGTCTTAACAGTCGACCTGTCGAATTGGACCGAGAGTGGTGATGCCATGTTCCACGGTTCCAAGGACACAGTTGTTAAGGTGCATATGGTTGCTGGTAAAGCAGTTGATATCCGCGTAGAGATCACCAACGAGGTGCGTCCAGTGAAGAGACAGAAGGAGATCAACATGACACACGAGTACGGTGGTTGCCGTATTGGCTTCATGGAGGAAGATAACACCAACTTCATTGCCGAGGCTGTGGCCGAGGCTAAGAAGGCCGATGTGGCCATTGTCGTTGTTGGTCTAGATGGCGAGTGGGAGTCTGAAGGCTACGATCGCAAGACTATGGATCTCCCCGTCGATGGTAGCCAGGATCGCCTAGTGGAGGCTATCTTGGCAGCGAACCCCAACACTATCGTCGTCAATCAGTCCGGCAGTCCTGTTTCTATGCCATGGGCCGACCGTGTCCCCGCCATTCTTCAGGGTTGGTACCAAGGACAGGAATCGGGAAATGCTCTTGCCGATGTTCTATTTGGATTCAAGAACCCCAGCGGCAAGCTTCCGGTAAGTACAACGCATTTATTCTCTTCAAACTTTGGCATATGTCCATGTTTTAATGTAGCAGTCACTAACACTCACCCTCATATATAGTGTACATGGCCTAAGCGCATCGAGGATACGCCGGCCTTCCACAACTGGCCCGGCGAGGACCGGAGTGTCGTTTATGGCGAGGGTCTTTTCATTGGATACCGCCATTACGAGCGTGTCAACATTGCGCCATTGTTCCCCTTCGGCCATGGCCTGTCCTACACCGACTTTGAGTACGGCCGTCCAGAGCTTAGCAGCGGCGGTCTGACCGAGACGGGTGTCATCGAGGTGACCCTGGCCATTAGCAACACTGGCGTTGTCGACGGCTCCGAGACTGTCCAGTTCTACGTCCGCGATGAGAAGTCCCGCCTGCCGAGACCCGAGAAGGAGCTCGTTGCCTTTGAAAAGGTTAGCCTAGATGCCGGCGCGACTAAGCACTTCAGAGTGGCTCTAGACAAGCACGCGGTTGGATACTACGATAACTTAGCTAGGGCGTGGGTTGCCGAGGAGGGCACCTTTGAATTGCTGATCGGTGCCTCTGCTACTGACATCAGACGCACAGCTAAGTTCGAGGTCAAGAAGACGTTCACTTGGATCTTCTAAAGGGATGTTTCAGCGGAACAATACGTATATATGACGGTCAGGAGTGGAAACAATGCTTGACAATAGCAGTTAATGAATTCACAGTTTATGATATAAACCAAACCCTAGTATGTTATATTTCAGGGTTGCATGGTTAGGCCCTGATGTAGGCGTGGCGCAATTCGTGACGTAACACTCTATGCAGTAATTCAACAGTGCAGACGCTGTTTAGCTCGCCTAAATCGAGCACAGTGGCCAGGGGTCGCCTAGAATTCAGGCACAAGAACCAGAATTACAGGCGATGTTTTTTTCTTAAAGCTTCAACCTATTACAGCCAAGAAGGCTCTTTTCCAGTGTTCATTCTTGACCTCAGCTATATAGCATCAGTGTTCATCAGCCTTTGAGCGCCTACTAGTTGGCGGTTCGTTATCGTTTGCGCTGTGTCTTGCCATCTGTTGAATCTCCATTGCTTCGTTTTCGTGTTAATGGGCTATATTCCCATACTAGTGATTAATTAGCCTCTATAATATATACATATGGGCTATATCTGTACAACAGTCGCTATATGGACACCTAAACAGCGAATCTCGATCCTACACACTGTCTGTAGCTTCTAGTGCTAGAATTGCCGAGTAGTCGTCTAAGCTTGGCACTATTGCTACTTGATTGCCTTTGCCCAACCAACCCCAGAAACAACAAACACACTTTCGACCACATCAATTTCTCATGATCCGGGCGCCCTGAAGCTACCAAAAACTTTCGACGACCTATTCTGCCCCATTTCGACTATCTGGACTCTCCAGCCGATCGCCTCGAGCCGACCGACGAGATACATAAGAAGCTCTTTGTCGTCTTAGCTCACCAAAGGGGGGGGCTTTAGTGCCCCAGACGGCCACATCTCGAGCAAGCGCGTTGCAGTACGAACCACCAAACACTGTAGCTCGTCTGCTCGGCTGCCAATTGCATTCATCTACTCTTCCTTACATACTGCATACGCACTATTGCCGACAGGGAGTGCGATAAGGCGATAGAGGGAGAGACACACATACACAGAAGACACATATATCCTTCTCACCAGAACGCATCTGCTACCATGATAAAAAACGCCCGGAACGCGGCTAACAATCGCCATATCGACGGCGGCCTGGACAAGAAGAACCCGTTCGATGACTCGGGAACCTCGCCATTCGAGGATTGTCTTGAGATAGCGACGGAAATCACGTCCAACGTGTGGAAGATGGGCAGAACTTCCGGATTGCCGTCGTTAATGGCGTCTCTCCACAAGATCTGGTGGTATGCCAGGCGCCATCTGAGTCTACGGAACATCTTCAGCTTTCCACACATCATGGTATTCATATGGATGATCATACTGTTGCGTGGCGAGCGCTGGGTGTTTTACTACAAAGTAAACCATTGCTTATGGGACGAGTGGGAAGAATGGGTAAGCTACGACACGCCCTATATTGTCTTGTCTACACTTATACTAACACGCATTCGTACAGCCGGCGGACGCCAATCCACACCACCTCATCTTCATTGCCGACCCTCAAATCATCGATCCGCATTCTTATCCTGGGCGGCCGTGGCCTCTCAACCCTTTGACCATGAAAATCACCGACAACTATCTACGGCGCGGATACCACGAGCTACAAACACAGCTCGAGCCTGACTCGCTGTTCTTCCTTGGCGACCTCTTCGACGGTGGCCGCGAGTGGAAGACGGACCGCGGCGACTTCGCAGATGCTTCGTGGGCTAAGCCACATCCCAAGAACGAGGCTGACTATGTCAAATCGTGGCTCAAGAGCTACGGCGATGACTTCTGGCTCCAGGAGTATAACCGCTTTAGCGATATATTCTTCAAGCCCTACGAACCAGGCAACTTTGCCAATATCCCAAGCCATGGCCGCAAGGTCGTTGCTAGTCTTCCTGGAAATCACGATCTCGGCTTTGGATCCGACGTCAAGGTTTCGGTGCGCGACCGGTTTGCAGCGTACTTTGGTGAGCCGAACCGCGTCGACATCATCGGCAACCACACTATCGTGAGCGTGGACACTGTGTCGCTTAGTGCCGGCACTTCAGACCGCGCGCCACCAGAGAAACTACGGCCTATCTTCGAGCCATCCCGGACATTCCTTGAGGACGTCAAAGAAAAAAAGCTCCATGCTATTGACGACGAGCTGCGTTTTCGGAACAGCGTACCCATGGCGAATCCCTATGAGCATGTCATCGAAGAGGCTGGCGATATCCAAGCTGATAGTGCCCCTTCGCGCAATATCACCGACATTGTCGATTTCCCGACTATCCTCCTTACTCACGTACCTTTGTACCGCCAGCCAGGAACGCCGTGCGGTCCCTTGAGGGAGCACTGGCCACCAGCCAAGCACCCCAAGGAGGAGAAAGGCCGCATCGTCGATCTCCGGAACGCCATCTCGGTCACCGGCGGATACCAGTACCAGAACGTCCTCGGCGAAGAGGACTCTGTACGCCTTATCCAGAGCATCGGGAATGTTGTGCACGTTTTCTCTGGTGACGATCATGACTACTGCGAGCTTGTGCATTCGGACTCCAAAGACAATGTGCGCGAGATCACCGTCAAGTCGATGAGCATGGCCATGGGTGTGCCAACGCCTGGTTTCCTAATGGTCAGTCTCTGGAATCCCGTGGACGAGACCGGCGCTTCATTGTTGGAATCGGCGGCGACAAACCGTCTGGCCACCATGCAGACGCATCTGTGTCTCTTGCCCAACCAAATCCGCACATACTTTGCCTATATCTATATGGCTGTCTTCACGGTGGTTGCGCTGGCTGTGCGCGCCTTCCTCGTGCCCATTCTTCGGCTCACCCCATTCATTGGCGATGGCGATGCTCGCAGCGACCGTGGCACGGGCGGCGGATATCTCCCGGCATACATGGATAAGAAGATGGACGACTTCGAGAACTCTCCCTATGGCAGCACTACTAACGGAGGTGGTCTATCTTCATCCGGTTCCAGCTCGTTCTCCCGCTCTCTACAAGGCGGCGGTAACACCAACCGCCACAAGCAGCGCAACAGCAACTTTTCCGTCTCCGGCGGTCTCGACCTCGGCAGCGGTAGTGGATCAAGTGGCGGTGGCCATGATAAAGGCTGGGGATGGACGGGCAAGGAACCGCGCATTCAGATTAGCCGCGACAAGCTATTTGACGGTCCGCCGGTCACAGGTCACGGGTCACTATGGCGCGCAGCGTCGGCGAGACCACGCATCACGGCGGGATTCATTGCGCGCGAACTATGGGCAACGCTATGGCGTGTGATATGGATGGTGGTTCTGTTTTTCGCGTACTTGACATACAACGGTTAAAACAGGAAGAAGACGACTAGATTGAATTTTCAACTAGGCTCAGACGTGCGGATAGGGAAGAGAAGATTTGCTCCTTATTGCTACCATGTTGTTGTTAATATCGCGCCAGTCACCTAAACCGGCCAGACAAAGATTGGAAAGCTGCTTATAGAGATATCACATTGAGGATTGAAATGGGCGTTATATAAACCATCGTCGTATGTAGAACGATGATATCATGCTGCTTGTTATGTATACATTGTACAAACTCTAGACTTGCTATCATTCTGTATATTTATCACATCTATCATTCTTTTTTTTTTCGTCAATTCTTCAAACTTTACTTTCTTCGCGGGAATTAATACATGTTTCAAACTTTGTAATTACAACTATATGGTTGTGGTGTGAAAAAAAAAACCCATGGTACATTAGTGTTGTTTGATCTAATCTTATCAGATTTTTTTTTCAATATTAGTACATTAATAAAGATAGCGATTACTAGGTGATTTCTATATTCTAACTAAGAAAAAAAAGAAAAAGAAAAAAAAAGAACAACGGTAGATTGATGAGATAGTCATTAAGTCAAGCCTTCTTCTAGAGGCTATATTTTTTAAATTTTTTTACAAGGCCTTCTCAGAGTCAGCGACCTTGGGCTTATCAACCAGCTTCTGGTTGGTCTCATGCTTCTGATCCAGGGAGTATCCCTTCATCGTCCACGAAAGGGCAAAGCATAGAGCGGAAAAAGCAATTAGCTGGTAGTATATGCTATGCATAGCATCGGAGTAGGCCTGGACCAACTGAGTCTTAGCCTCGCTATCGGCCATCGCCTTGATGATCTCGACCACGGTGGTGGCCTCGGCCGAGAGCTCGGAGGCTTGATCGGCCCACAGCGGCAGGTCCTGCAACTTGCTCTTGAAGGCGTTCTGGAAGATGACACCACTGGTAGCCACGCCAATCGACTGGCCAAAGGTACGCAGGAAGGAGAAGAAAGCGGCGGCTTGGTCGTTGAGAGCGGCCGAGCACGAGGCTTGGATGGCTAGACCGACGGCAGGGAACAGCATTCCACTGCCGACACCCACGGGCAGGTTCAGGAAGATCCATTGCGGCACGGAGGTGTCGGGACCGAGGAGTAGAAGGAGACCGGAGCCCAGCGTGGCGATGCCCCAGCCGGCCCAGATGGCCCAGCGGTACTTGCCGGTCTTGGCGACAACGAAACCAACAACGGCGGCGGCCGGAGCGACCGTGAGAGTTTCGGGAAGCGCAGCCAGAGCCGAGTCGACAGGTGAATAGAACTTGACACCCTGGTAGTACAGAAGCACAAAGTACAGGATACTCCATAGCAGGGCGCCGTGTAGAATGGACTGGATATAGGCGACGATGATGCTCCAGTTGTTGAACAAGCCACGGTTGATCAGAGGCTCGGCGGCATAGTTGAATTCCCAGTACAGGAAGACGCCCATAAGGACGAATCCGAGGATGAGCGGCAGCAGGCACCGCCACGAGCTCCAGTCGTACATGACGCCACCGGTCGACAGGCCGAACAGGAAAGCGGTGCTGCCAGTAGTGAACAGACCACTGCCGACCCAGTCGATGCGGCACAGCTTGGTGAAGAAATCGCCGGGCAGCGGCTCCTGGTTGAGGAAGATGAAGACCATGCTGGCACCAACGCCGATCATCGGCAGGTTGACCCAGAAGATCCAGCGCCAGGTGGCTTCTTCCGCAAAGGCAGCGCCGACTAGCGGGCCCGCCACAGTACCTAGAGCCCAGACACCGGACAACATAGAGAAGTACTGTCCCCGAACAGCCAGTGGTACGAGATCGGTGATGACGACTTCGATCAGGGCCAGCAGCCCACCGCCGCCGATACCCTGGATGGTACGGCCGAGGATGATGACGGTGAAGGTGTTGGCAAGAGCAGCGACCAGAGATCCAGCGGCAAAGAAGACAACAGCGATATAGATGACCTGATATAGATGGTTAGTACCAGTGAGCTGACAGGCGTGTGGAAACAAACAGGGACTTACGTTCTTGCGACCAAAGACGGAACTCAAAGCGGCGACGGTTGGCTGGACTACAGTGCTGGCCAGCAGAAAACTAGTGCCGGACCAGAAGGCCTGTAGCGCCGTACCGCCGATCTGCTTGCTCATGGTGGCCAGAGCCACGGAGAGCGTTGTGGCGTCGAGGGCAACGGCCATGGCCAAGGTCATCATGGCCGCAAAGGCCAGCATGAAGCGATTTGAGGGCTCGAACGGGACTTCAGCATCTCCTCCCTCGGGCGTCTTCTCGGTGCCGGCAGCGGCACTAGAGGCTAAGGGGGCGGAGACGATAGTGTCTGTTTGGTTGGAAGCAATAGCCTCCTCGGGCTTGGGAGTCGGTGAGCGGACATCGTCGGGGCTAACGAAGGTGCCGGAGCGGGTATCGGATTCTGTGTCTGACGCCATGACCAAACGAAATCTGAATGGGAGATGGTATGGTGGAATGTATAAGCGGACGAAGAGAAGAAGATGTAGTTTGTGGAAATGGGCGGGCAAGACTTGTTATATAGAAGTCGGATGGCGGACCGTGAAGGGGGGGTCTAGGCGGACTTCTCTTTTAGCTTCTCCAGCTCAGACTTGGGAAGCGAACAAGAAGCGAACAGAGAAAAGAAATCTACGTAGTATTCCAGTATTAATCTGATTGTCCAGAGTCCCGAACGGACAAGGAAACAAAAGGACGTTCCGTTTCTCGATTCTTACTAATTAAAGTACGCTGTATCATGGTGCTTTTTTTATTGTTTTTTTTTTATTGTTTTTTTACCTAGCAAAAGAGAAAGCGAATCCGAATATTGCGCAAGTCTTATTATTACGGGCTCGGTTTAACAAACAAACAAAAAAAAAACCATCGGATTTTGAACGACACCAAAAACAGAAACTAACACGCTGAAATGCAAGCCTGCAGATACGCTAATTTTCTACTGATTGGACAGGAGCCGGAGTGCTTTTTGCTGCAGAGACTTCCGGTCCGTCTATCAGAAATATCAGGGTCGTTATTTCTACTGCTAATGGCTTTTCTTGTACCAATTTCAAAGCAGGGACAATTCGTCAGCATTTCAAGTGCAGCAAAAAAACAATTAAATTAAGCCAACAATTTCAAACCGGGGCGGATGGATGAAATATCTCTCCGTTCTATGGCATCGCTTAGCAGCCTACGAGTTTAGGAGCCATCAGGCGTCAAAAACCCTCTAAGCGGCCTTCAGGTGCCTTCAGGTGTGAGTCCCCTGTAGTTATAGGCGTCAATACCAACTAACCTTGCACTGACAATGGAACGATGGCGCTTCTGTGTCCCAGAGCTTGGCATTCTACAATTAATCTTATAGAACTAACTAGATAGCACTAACACTGGTCTCGGCGTTTAACAACAGAAAAAGAAAAGAAAAGGAAAAAAAACTACGAGTAACTATTTAGCCACACACAATTCACATGTACAATTTGACTAATGAGATGACAGTAAACAAAAAAAATCACGCCGCGTGCCTGAGGAAGCCAAATGATAACGAGAAAGACTAGATTTATGCAGCCAAGAGACAGCTGATGCTATAGAATTAATAATAAAAAAACGGTGAAGGAGAAGACAAGAGCAAGGGAATATGTCAAAGTCTCAGATAATTCAAAATACATTAGTTCTAAATAGTGCTTAAAGTCGCCGTGACACAGGCTTTTTTTTTTTCTCTCTCTCTGTCTCATAACACAAGGACAAGGCGCCGCCACGCAAACAGAACGATTGCTTTTACCCGAGCTATAGAGAGTTCCTTGTCGCTATTATGCTTCTACTATGTACGAACAGTGAATACGGGCTCTGTAAGCGTAAGCAGGTCCAAGTCGAATTTGTAAATACAGGTGATATCAGAAAGAATATGACGTGACACCAGCTTGAAGATAGATGCATAGTTGTTCAAAACTGTATGTAGTCGCATACGTAGTAATTCTACAGCATATACACAACGAATGTAGTTCCGAAATATAACAAACGAGTTACGCCACCGCATTTGACCGATATTCAGACTGGATCGGAAAGACGCAACTGGAGGCTCCTACGCAGACTGTCAGATATGTATATCACTGGGTTATTCGGAGACATACTTGGTCATTATCAGGCCGTGATTCTTTTCAGCGGTTTCCATATTTTTTTCCAAGTTAAGAGTGGCTATACAGTATTCTTATCTTTGTAATCATACAGCACTAAATTCCGTCACTAGTTTCCTTGCTTCCATCGATCTTAATGACTCTTCATCTAGGTCAAATCTGCACCATCCAGATCTTCATGGTCCAGAATGACGCCGACTCAATCCTTACTTTACTTAACAAACCACAGAACATGTATTTCTAATATAATACATACTAGATGCTGTTCTCTTGCTCCTCGACGTTACGCTGACCCTATCTATTTCCATTATGCTACTCTGGGATACTCCCCTACTGCCTGCATGACAAGAAAGCAATCGAACGAGAAGATAACTGCCAACATCTGACCCTTTTGCCCCCCCTGGATATCATAATGTTTCCATAGCGTTCACTGATCGAGTATGACATATAATAACTGCCACTTAACGTCTCCTTAGGCGCACATTTTTTTTATCTACTTGTTGCGCCTAGTTTTGAAGGCTTCGGGTTACTTTCGTTTAACTAGCCTATAAGAGGAAAATAACTTCCATCGTAATTATTTTAGCGTCGTTGAATACCTGTCAGAAAGGAATAAAACGTCAGCCTAAATTGAGTTGAACCGAACAAAAAAAAGAAAAGAAACTCTTCCCACCGGAGCCCTTTTTGGGTTGTCCCACTCCGTCTCCGACTTTGATTGGTCATGGCCAATTACAGCAACAACAACGACATAGCTTGGCCATGGCTCATAAATATGAATGACACATGCTCCTTCGTATAGATTCAAGCTCTGTTGATCCGTAGCATTTCTGCTAAACTTGGTGGATCAGGTGGCCTGAGTCTTACGCTTATTCCATCACCTCAGTCAACGCCATTGCAGGATTTCAAGACAAGTCTCGATTTTCCTTCCTGGCTCCGCGGAGAGCACTCTGAGGCAGCTAATTGCGCCTCGAGTTTCATCATATGTATTCCATCAGGTCCGAAGCATCAAAACCCTAAGTCTGTACCCAAGACCTGCTTCGTGGCGTAGATAAGATATCGCATCTTCATGCTTTCCATCCGTGAGATTAACGAGGCTATCTTATGCTTCAAATAAATATATTGTCGTGGTCACAAGATCCAGTCAGCCTTAGGTGGCTGTAGCGGCTCTTTTGTTCAAGTGACACAGAGAAAGCCCAACATGATTGGTGAGTGAGGGCCGTCAAAATCCAAGTGCGCGATTGCTATCACCCGTCCTCAAAAAACGATAGAAAAGAGGGCAAAACTGTGGCGTGCGCCCGACAATCGCTGGTGCGAATGAAAAGACCGCGCATGAAGCCAATGAACGGCGAGGATATTTCATATTTATAAAGGTAGCAACAGAAATATTGCCCTTTGTCGTAGACCAGACCGCTAGTTCCTTCTAGAGGACACGCCCATCGTATCACACATCCTACTCTCGCCGTATGTGATATCTCTCAGGCCTGTAGTTGATCTCATACCTCAAACAACTCTCGTCCTCTTTCTGCCCAGCCCCGTGTTGTACGTGTGTCTGCGTTTCCTTTCCAGACCCGTAACGATCCTGCTCCCCGTCTCGTCTGAAATCCCATAGACTGAAGGAAATAGCACCAAAGAAGGCTTCTCAAGCTGCGCGACGTGGTGCGCCAATACGTTGTTCTCGAGTCCGCATGCTGCGTGCCTGCTGTTGTTGCTGCTGCTTCTGTTGATGGTGCATCTGCATGATCTGCTCCTCGCTCATGTCTGCTTCGTCACCCAGCATCGAGTGTTCCTCTAGCAGCTGCTCATTGGCTGCCGCTCCGGCGCCGTTCCGCTGCTGTTTTTGGTGCTTCTGGTGTATGGCCTGGGCACGCAGTCGGGCATTGTGTTCGGCTATCGCGTGTTCACGTGAGCGGCGGTCTTCGAATGCGGCGATGTCTTCGGCTGTGACGGCCAGGGTGGTGGCGGGACGACGAAGCATATTGATTTTAAAAAGAAAAACGCGTACTCGGTGCAGGCTCGAAAGATTTATTATCAACGTAAGCGAAAATGGAGTTTTGATGGCTTGCTAGAAGATAAACTCGGCGTGGTTCACCTCCAAAATATAGCCTTGTTCTGTGTTTGTCCAAGAATAATTGCCATGTTTAGTCAGATTCCACTTGGTCATGTGCATTTCTATATTCCGCACTGTGCAGTGTGCCCATCCGCCGGATTGCTCAAGGCAAAGCCTAACTTTGCCTTTCTACCAAATTGACCAGTCAAGATAAGAGAACGCATATAGTGTCATAACTTCATAGATGCCCTTTGCAGCCTCGCTTAAAGCCTCAATTCCTAACTCAGTCTCCAACTAGTTGTAGAAGTACTTAATATGGTCTCTTGAGCCTCTTCTGATCTTCCGTGGAAACCCACGCTCTTCCGATGACAACATTCGGAGTCAAAAACATACTAAATAACAGTCTTCAACTCTCTCTACATCTACTATCACACACGATACCACCTGAAGTCACGGTACCCTCTTGAATCCAAGCTTTACAAACAATGGCACTTTCTCCGACTATCATCTCGGATAGGTTATTGCTCAATGACGTCATAGGTCGACCTAAATCCATATCATTTTTTAGATCCAATGTAAGCGAAAGCTCGGATATCAGTTCTCGAATTGGCGACCCAGGCGTACAATTAACTGTACTGGCACCCATCAACGCCGCCATCGATGCTTTGCCGCATAAGCTATGGGAGCGCGAGGCCGACTATAGCAACAGCAAAGCCCCATATGATGAGCCCGAGGGTAGACACAGACTAAAACGCAACATCGAGAACTTCATCCAGGCCCATGTCATTCCGGGCGAGTGGCCTGAAGGCGAGAGAATCCAGACTCTGGGTGGTCAAGAAGTATGGTGGGAAAACCGCAACGGAACCATTCTTGTAAGTGCCCTTGGAGTCGTATGATGTATGAGTTTTATGCTGACCGGAGTAGATAATGCCCAACGGAGTTCCGCTGATTGAGATTGCCGCCACCGTTCACAACGGCAATCTTGTGAGTAAACTCAATCATCTCAAACTACGAATGCTCAAAACTAACTTTTAATCTCAAAGTGGCTCATCCAGGGCTGTCTAGCGTTTGTTTAGGACTAAACCGTGTGTTAGCGTACATCACATGAATATAACAACATAGAATGAATCAACCCTTATTAGAATTTGGTAGCTATAATAATATAATACATGGCATATATCCAGTATATATACACAATCGTTCAATGTTTACCATCCATTGCAGCGTGCCCAAACATCGACAACAATGTCATCAGACTTCCGGCTATCTACTACCAAGTAGTGTGAGAACCCGGAGCCTGCAATACACGAATGGTTTGGCCAAATACGCACTCTCTGGCCCATCTCCAGCGAAGTTTGTTGGGCCTTGGGCCCCTTCCACATCAAGATACCGTGTTCCTGGCTGATCTTACCGACCTGCCATCCACCGTGAACAGCAGGGAACTCTTTGCCGGGGAGCGTGTTCTCGAAGCCCACGGGCCACGACTTTGGTATGCCCCAGCTGTTGTAATGCACGCCGCTTGTAGATCCCATGTCTTTACAGGGCTCCCGACCAAGGGCCAAACAACCAACGTTGACCAGGTACTCAGTGGTGCCATTGGCTCCTCGGCCAGGATACTCCGAGACGACGTCGGCCAGAATCGTGATGGCAATGTCATCTACAGAAAGTAGGCTAGCGCTGCGCGCATGCGTAGCCAGCTGCTGTAGATCTAGCGTAGGGTACACGCCAGCATGGACTTCTAGCACAAAGCCTTGCCCCTTCAAATCCGCCATGGTGTCAGCCACACGGCGCGCAGCACCCGTTGCAGCTTCATTGCTGATATCCGGATGTTGTAGGCTCGTCGCAGTCGGCGTTGCGCCAACAGAAAGAACAAGTGGCACGCCGGGTTTCTGGGCTGCTACCTCCGCAGCACCGATGGCCAAAGCCTTGAACTCGTCGATCAGATATTCGAGCGCATCCCAGTCGTTGCGAGTGTCGTATGAATGGCCAGCATGGATGTATAGACCGTGGAAGACGGCAACGCCGGTGGAGTCGATATCGAGAAGACGCTTGATAAGCTCGGTGGCCTGGGCTGACGGAAGAGGGACGCCGGCACGGTGGTAAGCTCCATCGATCTTGAGATAGACGAGAGGCGCGTGGCCTGATATGGTGGTGAGTTGAGCAACATGGTCGAGTTGAGAGACGTGGTCTACCATCACGCTCAACGATGCGTGGCCCAATGCCTTGCTAAAGGCGGCAAGTCGCGAGACGGCGCTTGCATATAGAGGGAATGAGTAGAGAACCTTATCACGTGTCAGTGTTTGTTTACGGCTGAAATAGATGGAGGCATGTGTGACGTACATTGACTTTGCAGTCCTTTGCTTGAAACTCTTTCAGTAGCGGGATGAGCTGTTCCGCCTCGATCACAGTCGAAGCAATCAGGTTGACTTCCGGGCCAGTTTCGCCAACCTGTAGCCGGGTAAGTTCGACAGTCTAAAGATATCACAAGTATTAGAGATCCTATCAGTAAAGAAAGACCACAGGCGCCTTCTCAAGTCATGGCACGTGCAATTGTCCAACAACTGGCTCAAAGAACACAAGCAGGCCCTAGTTCTTGATCCTGGCCGTTGGAGTCACCAGGATGGGGTAAGAAAGGTCCATATCATGGTCGCTACAATTATCGGAGTGCCGTGGGCTTTTACAGACCTTGTGCGTCTTCACGTGCGGTCGCCAGCTCAAGCCTAGCCGGTTGACGGTTTCCAACATGCGTTTGCAATTGGCTTCCAACTTTGCCAGGTCGAGGATGGCCGCAGGGCTCTCGATCTCGACATTGTCGGTTAGAGACTTGCCAACATGAGTGGCTCTGAGCTGTGCGATGTCTTGAGGCATTTTGTGGTCTCTTGGGCGTTGCGGTGGATGGTATAGTATTTATCGGTTCTGAACATTGACAACGTCCAGAACATGCAAGCTATTCATTCGAGCTGTAACTCACAACGCAGGTTTTAGTTCACAATGGTTGTCATGTTTCATTCTTCATATCCGCGGAACCGACATCATTACACCTGTCGACAGTGGGGAATCTTGCATATATTCTATAATTCCTAGTTCATTATGCGATTTACTACCGATCTAACGTATTAAACAAGGTGGACCGGAATTCCTGCCCGATCTGATTATGTGTAGGAAGTGCAATGAATGATAACTAACTAGAGTTGGCTAAAATGGCATCAAAATAAAAAGAGGCTTAAGTACGATTTCCCGCGGGTTTAGACGGAGCACAGGTAGGGTTACTACATATTAGGGTATATAGCTTAAAGACGTCACCTCAGATTCGGCTCAAAATTCCCTCTATTTAAATCACATGCCAGAGAAAGGATCGCTATTTGTTTGCTAGCACTTTCGAGATGTGGTGTCTCACAAGCCATTTAGGTGCCGGTTGTAACAGCCAATAGGCTTGGCCCTAATTACAGGCCAAGAGATTTTTACTCTTTCACTCCTGGAGAGAGAAAAAGGTCATCTGACAGAACGCATGCTGCCGCGTTTATTGTTTCCAGTTTGAATAACTCTACGAGGCTCGCGGAAAGAAGGATGCACCTATAATGAGAAAAATGACCTCACCGGACACTTTGATAGCAGGAGGGAAATCCGGGGAAGCCAAGGGATTTTTGGCGTACGCTATTCCACAACTCGAAGGGGTAGGCTCATTATCAGACTGGCTCCGGATTATCACATGTGAAATCTTATTGTCGTACTCTAGAAGAATGCCAAGTCTGGCGGTATTGTGTCCTCTGGATGAAGAGAAGCTCTTCAATAGCGGCTCCTGTTACAATGTGCCCAAATATGTAGATAGGGTATGGAAGCTGTGGGCAATAATCTGGTTTAGCTTTGATTTGATTATATTTAACGTCTACCTAAATCACCAAGATCATACGACGCCTTTAGTTTAGCTCAGGGCACATGTACTTACATATTACAGTTGTAAACGATGGATCCTTCCCTCTGTCCTTGTGTTTTGTTTATTGACCCAGTGTAGGGTTCTACAGATTCTACAAATAGATACCCTGGTCATAGAAGCTGAACAAGCTCCAAAAAGTTGCCTCGGCTCGGTTGGCGCAGCCATGTTAAAGAAGGAAATAAACAGTAGCAACAAAAATCATGGCGTCTGAGCACCAGAGCAACATACGTCGCCCTTAGAGTCGCAGTAACAATAAGAATGCAGCTCAATACAGTGACTACGTCGAGCAAGTCAAGAAGATCTATCGCAAAGAAAGAAGCATCACGAAATACATTGCGGTCATATGCTTGGTTAAAAAAGCTTGCTGATTTGCCCCCAATTTCAATTATCGCCTCCAAAAGACGTTGTTTCTCCAATTTCTCAGCAACTAAACAATAGCGGCCCCGCAAAATGCTGAAATTCAGTTCAAGCTAAATCTGACCAACCACAACGAGGGTTTTATCACAGTTTACCAACCTCGGCTCATTTTTGACAGACTGAGAAGTTGCTCCTGTCGCAAAAAAAAAGATGCATTACAGCAACAACCTGATCTTGAAATGTCATCCCCTAAAACTGCGATGCATAGTAAAAGCATAACAAAACCTTGTAGATGTCACTAAAATGCAGGCAAATTCAAGTGCTATGCGTGATAGATACTCTAGAAGGGAGCTGGCAAAGTTGTAAATAAAGACTGCTATGCAGTTCAGCACGGCGCAAACGGGTTCTGAATGTCCGGATCGAGCAATTCCACGAATTGATCGAGCACCCTAGATAGGCACAAGCCTTAGCAATCAAACAGCCAAATAAACAAGACTCCAAAAACGTCCCTCGGCCGCCCAAAATCAAATGCAGCGAAATATGAGTAGCTTTTGATTGGCACAAGATCAGATGCTAGTAAGTCAGTAAAGCTCAGCAAGCAAAAGAAAGCTAGCTACCACTCGGCGGCGCAATTGCCTCTTTTTCCCGTCTGGGCCTGTGCCTACCAGACACAACATTTGCGGTTGCTTCCTTCCTCGTTTCTCGGCGTGCCTGTTGCTTTCGGTACTGGCAGCTGCTTCGTGAATAAGTGGGCTGTAGTTTAAAACCCAAGCTGCCCTTCATCACCTGTTCTGCAACTTCTCTTGATTTTTATTTTCTTTCTCTTTTCTTCTTATCCCTCATCATTCTTCTTCCATACTTAACCATCGCCATATTTATCTTCATCTGCCTCTCCAATAAATTGGCCCCTCTATCTACGACATCGGATTTTGCCTTATAATAAATAGCCCATACAAACAGCACATAATGACTTCTCGCGTCATCGTCGTCGGTGGTGGTTGTAAGTCTCGCCCTTGGCTATCTCCAACCCTAGCCACTTGGAAGATATGCCACAAGGCTAGCTGGCTTGAATCTAAAGCTAACTATTTGATTTCCTAGTGTCCGGCCTGAGTGCTGCGCATACTATCTACCTAAACGGCGGCAACGTCGTTGTTCTCGACAAGCAAGGTAGGCCTGATCTCCATCTCACCCTATGGACAATCCCATCTGCGGGCATCCCCAACCCAATCGAATACTAACAGTTTTGCCTTCACAGGTTTCTTTGGTGGAAACTCAACCAAGGCCACCTCTGGCATCAACGGCGCCTTGACCCGCAGCCAAGTCGATCTCAAGATCCAAGACAGCGTCAAGCAATTCTACGAAGATACCCTTAAGTCCGCCCGTGAGCAGGCCCGCCCTGATCTCATTCGCGTCCTCACATACAACTCCGCCTCGGCCGTCGAATGGCTGCAGGACATTTTTGGCCTAGACCTGACTCTGGTCTCACGGCTTGGGTACGTCAAATACTCATTCGCAACACTGAAAATCAAAGTCCCATACACATACTGACCCATATTCCTATTAGTGGTCACACTGAGCCCAGAACCCATCGTGGTCACGATGCCAAGTTCCCCGGTATGGCCATCACCTATGCTTTGATGCAGCGTCTCGAAGAGCTCGCCGAGGCAGAGCCCAGCCGTGTCGAGATCGTCAAGAAAGCCCGTGTTACTAGCCTAAACAAGGACGGCAACAAGATCACCGGCGTAACCTACGAGCACGATGGAAAGTCCCATGTTCTTGATGGCCCCGTGGTTCTGGCTACCGGTGGTTATGCCGCTGATTTCACTGATAACTCTCTGCTCAAGAAGTACCGCCCTGATACTTGGGATCTGGCTACCACGAACGGTAGCCATGCTACTGGTGATGGCCAAAAGATGATCATGGATATCGGTGGCAACGGTATCGACCTGGACAAGGTTCAGGTTCACCCCACTGGTCTGATTGACCCCAAGGACCCCTCTGCCAAGACCAAGTTCCTGGCTGCCGAGGCTCTGCGTGGTGAGGGTGGTCTTCTTCTGAACGCCGATGGTGACCGTTTCTGCGACGAGCTGGGTCACCGTGACTATGTTTCGGGTATGATGTGGAAAGAAAAGGCCAAGGACAAGTTCCCCATTCGCCTTATCCTCAATTCCAAGGCTTCCAATGTCCTTGACTTCCACACTCGTCATTACTCGGGCCGTGGCCTCATGCGCAAGATGACTGGTGCTGAGCTTGCTAAGGATATCGGTTGCTCTCCCGCTCATCTCCAGAAGACCTTCACCAAATATAACACTATCGCTTCCGGCAAGGAGAAGGACCCCTGGAACAAGCGTTTCTTCCACAATGTTCCTCTGGACATCAACGATGACTTCCACGTCGCACTGATGGAGCCTGTTCTTCACTTCACCATGGGTGGTGTTGAGATCAACGACAAGTCTCAGGTCCTCAACCAGGATAAAAAGCCTTTCGAGGGCCTGTACGCCTGTGGTGAGTTGGCTGGCGGTGTCCACGGTGCCAACCGTCTCGGTGGTTCTTCTTTGCTGGGCTGCGTTGTCTACGGTCGTGTTGCCGGTGATACTGCGTCCAACTACCTCTTCCAGCAGGCCTTGAACAACTCTGGATCGGCTTCATCTCGTCTCGGCCAGATCTCTCTTCACATCGACCCTTCGCTACCCGGTCGCGTCCAGGTCGAGTGGGGTAACGGTGGTGCCAAGGCCGGTCCGACCCTGTCTGCTCCTTCAGGATCCAGTGCTGCTTCGGCCGTTGATGCTCCTCCGGCCAAGGTAGAGGCCAAGCCCTTCGCCATCCCCGAGAAGGAGTACTCCATGGAGGAGATTGCCAAGCACAACACCAAGGATGACCTATGGGTTGTCGTAAAGGGTGTCGTGATGGACTTGTCAGATTGGCTCGAGGAGCACCCTGGTGGTCCTCAGGCCATCATGAACTTTATGGGCCGCGACGCCACAGAAGAGTTCGAGATGCTTCACGACGATGAGGTTATTCCCAAGTATGCCCCCAGCCAAGTGATTGGCCGTGTGGCCGGCGTCACTCCCACCCTAGAGCTATAAAGTCGTATGATTATTCTCATGCTTATATCTATTTCTCCCATTACTCACCTGGATATCTACTGTAAGAACAAATCAAAACGCAAACAACATTAAAAAAATATGTGTAGCTTGGAAGGAGTCGCACTACGATAGAGTCATCTATATTGGCTTTATAATACGGGAACCTGGCCCGTTGACTTGTTTGTCATCGTCGTTTTTTTCTATTATTCTATAATTGCTTATTTTCCTATTATTCTATATCTAGATCATCGACAGATGATGACTTTAGCGCTTGTTATTATGTATTGTATTTATGAACGATGAATTGAGTCTATCGATGAGTATTTAAAGTTATTATATCTTTCTGTTTATGAATGACGTGTTCTTTTCTATGATAATGTATTCCATAAGACTGAGAGATGAAGAAAACGAAACTAGCTATACATAGTTATGTATATTAACTAAAGATCCATCAGCGTGAACCATTGACTAGGAAACGTGTGGTCAGAAAGACATCACACGACACTCAAAAGGACATTTACGTTATAGTAAATTAGACCAGCACATATCACATGACCTACTTAGTCTAGGAAATATATTTAGCGAGAGGAAGATCGTGGGTCTCGAACACCATATATGTATATGAAGGGAAATCATAGTTCCACTTTTTTACTAAACTATAGTCCAAAACTGAGAAAATAGGAAAAGGAGCAAACCGATGGTATCCCGAGATTAGTTGGGCATAGACAAGCCCACAAGTCACGAGAAAGAAGAAGAAGAAGGATGAGAAACTTCGTCAAGGGAAAAGAGACAACATTTCCGCACTTTGAGGAGCTTATGCAAATATACCAAAGCACAGATGTAATTTTCAATCGCAGCACAACATCTTAATTTTTCTGTAATTTTCTTTCTCTCCAAGAAATAACGAAAAAAGGTACTTAGCGTAGCTTAAAGTGCGCGAAAAAAAATAGTTGGCGGCTTAGAATGTAATGGAAATTGTCAAGTGTCACCAAAAGAGATAACCTCACTGACTTGCTTGTCTAAAAAACAAAGGTAATACTTCCACTTTTCACAGTAGAATAATTTCTTACACCCCTTAATTTTGAACGATATAAACAATCATCTTTTTTGTAGTGAATTGGTAGTTTTACACTAATAACTCATACTCGTTATAAAGCTCGACTACATTTGGACATCTCAGCCTTTACCCCGGTGATCCAGTCTGTAGCGACACTTACAATTGCCGACGGTCTTTAACTAGGATGTCATTAACCGTTTGTACAAAAAAAAAACCCAATTCTGGAGCTTGCGCATCCCCAAAAATAGACTAATATAACAATAAAAAGATCATAGTTATATATTTGGTGGGTTATATAGCCAAGCCAGAACGGTGTTTCGAAACAGAGAACTTGTTTTTGTGCGACATTTGACGCCTCGCGAAGAAGCCTGGGTCAATATGGCTTTATGCAAAACATGGACTTGTACTAAAGACACAAATGCGTATTATAATATATACATGTGTTTCGATATGTCTGAGTAATAGGCCTTGAAAGACTGCTTTTCGGACAAAGACATTGCGACTCTGAAGCGCATCATGCACGGAAACAACTGGCTAGTCCGAATTATGCGAAATGTCAAGAAGAAAAACTCGGAAACATGGTGTTTTATGACCCCAATGGCTAAGACATGGCGACTTTACTGAGAGAATTTTATACTAGTTTTGCTTCTTAGCCTTAAAAGCGATGGTGCCTGGCTTGAGGTTTTTGCCACTTAGGATTAGGTCGAGGTGCGTCTTTATGTTTCTTTGGATGTTTGGTGTGTGAGACATCACTAGCCACTTGAACTGCTCTGGTTTATACTGAAAAAGTACAGTAAGTGCGCCTTGATACTTAAATCACAACCTCCAACACAAATAAAGAATCATAAGCCTGTGTATTGGTAAATATAAAGTAGCAAGCTATTTAGTTTTCAACTTCAAGCCAGACAGCATATGCAAACATCTGTAGACTTGGGATATCAAGAACTATATCTGTTTCATTGGGACCAGCATCTCTCAAGAAGAGTAGCTTGAACTTCAACAATAATCTGCCATTAGTTACATTGTATGATGTAGGAGCTCTATCCGCACCTCTAGTGATAGAGATGGTTTGCTGGAGTGCTGGCTCCATGTAGCTTGAAGCTCTGGTTGCAGTAGCACCAGGCCGGGGTTGGCTCACTTCCTCTTCCCACCTTTCTATGACAATGGTCTGAGACTGAGGGTCAAACTTTGAAAGAAGAACAATTTTGATCTGGTGACTTGACTTGTCAAACCACCACCTCATTTTTCTTCTGAGCTGGCTCAGCGACTGGGAATAGCCAACTTCAATCATGAGAGTAGGCCATCTTGGGGTACCAAGGCCTAGTAGCATTGGACCGCCACTTGAATCCCCCTCTCCGCTATCACCACCAGTACCATCTTCTCCAGAAAATGTTGTAGAAGCCAATGGCCTCCAATATCTACCCAAGCCTGTCAATGTCATTTTCATTGTGATTTCATGATAAAGACTCGCATGGCATGCCTCATGTACACCAATTGGAATTGAGATGAATAGTGTCTTGGGCTCTGCACGGTAATGGAACCGCCAATGCCTGCCACGAGCATCTCTGGCCTTCTCAATTGCAGAAAACTGATGTGGCAAGACATCTAATAGTAAGAAGGATTAGTACAAGTTTACATATATATGTAAATGAATCATCTTACCTGTAACAATGAGAAAATCACCTGTAATTCTGTCAAGTTCATCCAATAACTTGCTGGTGGATCGGAATTTGACAGTCGGGTCTGTGATGATCTTCGGGATGGACAAATTTGAAGTTTTCGGCGCTATGGACATAGACGTAGCAGGAGTTGATAGCGATGCTGGTTTTGGTGATTCGTGTGACATATCAGGTGCCATGGGGAGCGGTTGTGATGAAATTCGTAGTGTTTGGTAGTGTTTGTAGAAGTGTAAGAAAGTTAAAAGGTGCTAGCAATGTTTATTTTGTGACTTTTATATCAATTTATTACGTCATCATTACAGACAATCTCACGTGATTGATATGAAGAGTTCATCAACAAATAAACAAACTAATAAATAAACAAGGACGGACTTCGCGATAGACGAATTCATGTATTGGTAAATATAAAGTAGCAAGCTATTTAGTTTTCAACTTGAAGCCAGACATGATAAGCAAACATCTGTAGAACTGGGATATCGAGGACTATGTCGGTCTCACTAGGACCAGCATCTCTCAAGAAGAGTAGCTTGAACTTCAACAGCAATGCGCCATTAGTTACATTGTATGATGTAGGAGCTCTATCCGCACCTCTAGTGATAGAGATGGTTTGCTGGAGTGCTGGCTCCATGTAGCTTGAAGCTCTGGTTGCAGTAGCACCAGGCCGGGGTTGGCTCACTTCCTCTTCCCACCTTTCTATGACAATGGTCTGAGACTGAGGGTCAAACTTTGAAAGAAGAACAATTTTAATCTGGTGACTTGACTTGTCAAACCACCACCTCATTTTTCTTCTGAGCTGGCTCAGCGACTGGGAATAGCCAGCTTCAATCATGAGAGTAGGCCATCTTCGGCCTCGTAGCATTGGACCACCACTTGAATCACCCTCCCCACTATCACCACCAGTACCATCTTCTCCAGCAAATGTTGTAGAAGCCAATGGCCTCCAATAATCACCCATGCCTGCCGATGCCATTCTCAGGTCAATATTACGATAGAGACTCGCGTGGCATGCCTCATGTACACCAGTTGGCACTGATATGCATAGTGTCTTGGGCTCGGCACGGTAATGAAACCGCCAATGCCTGCCACGAGCATCTCTGGCCTTCTCAATTGCAGAAAACTGATGTGGCAAGACATCTAATAGTAAGAAGGATTAGTACAAGTTCACATATGTAAATGAATCATCTTACCTGTAACAATCAGAAAATCCCCAGTAATGCTGCCAAGTTCGTTGAATAAGTCGCGGGTGGATCGGAGTTTGACAGTCGGGTCTGTGATGATCTTCGGGATGGACAAATTTGAAGTTTTCGGCGATATGGACATAGACATAGCAGAAGTTGATGGTTTTGGTAATTCGTGTGGCATATCCGGTGCCATGGTGAGCGGTGGCGATGAAATTCGTAGTGTTTGGTATAGTAGTGTTTGGTATAGTAGTGTTTGATAGTATTTGTAGAAGTGTAGGAAGAAAGTTGAAAGGTGCTAACATTATCTACTTTATAACCTTTATATCAATTTATTACGTCATCAGCCTAGTAGTTAGTGCAGCCAGGAATGGAGAAAAAAAAAAACCAGGAAAAGGCTAAGAAGTAGCAAATTCTAGAACTCAAGAGTGAGTACTACAAATATAAAGGGTTAGAATAGAAATTGTAGTACGAGGTGTCATAGGAAGTGTAAAAATATAGAAAATGATCAGGGATCCTTGCCTTTATTATCAATTATCATCCTTCAAAACTATAACTAACTATAGTTAGTTAACTAATACTAATAGTTGAGTATACTTTACTGCTACAAAAATGTTAGATGGAAGTTAGACAAGATAGAAGCAAGCAAATGTTCCTACAATCTCATGGAGTTTGCAAGATTGTGGATCAAGATCTTGAGTTGCAAATATAAGCCAACAAATGGACCTTGGTTGGTAATATGGACATTTTAAAAGTACACCCTATCACGATTTCTCAACTTCTATATCGGCGAAATAAACACCCTCAACATTACCATATTTCCTGCGTCAATTCATCATTCTCCTATTCATCCTACTGCAAAAACCCGCTTATGCTGGAAGAGGTTTGTTTACATTTTCCTTTCTGCCTTCAATTGAGGAAACCCTTGACTAACCAGCCATATTCTTATAGACATACCAATATGGATTTCACTCAAAAAGAACTCGATATCATCGAGAAGAACCCTATTGATGATATTCTTGCTACGCATAGAGCTCGACTACTAGACTTTGACATCAATGTGATTGAACAAAAGGTCGTTGTTCTAAGTTTTTTGGTATCATTGGCTAGATCACCCGCAGCACAAGCATTTGAAGCAAGAGCAGCCATAGCATCCCCAATGGCAGACTTGGAAAAGGGTGCTGTAAAAATCAACAAATTCAACCCCCTCATTCAACATATCATCAACAAAGCCTCCGAAATTGAAGTTTGGACTACAGTATTTGCCATTATCCGCCCATCAACACCCCTATCAAGACTAGCTCTAGTCGACTTTGTGATAGTGAAACAGGTCAACTTATTGAGAGGGAGCTCTTCCTTGACTGCACGTTTCGTGGTGTCGGTGGCTTCCTTGCCAAATTCTTCAACCCTGAAACTTGGACAGAGGAACAGAACAAGATGTTAAGCAATGTGATGGCAGCATATGATGGTAACAGATGGACATCATTTCCTTTGATTGCCAGTGAAAGCGCCGTCTGGAAGTGGCTATGCTCACTACAAGATAGTTATTTCCCCCATTCGCCAAACGAGTTATATACTACAACAACAGCCAGTCAGTTCGAAGGGCAAAAAGGTCAAATCGATATCTTCTTCCAAACGTACAATCACAGGCAACACCTTTCGCTGTAGGAATGTTCTTGTTGTTGGGGAGCACAAGCAATCTTACGACCAAAGCAGATTCAAGGCGGATTTTCTTCAGTTGACATGCTATGTTCGAAGTATCTTTGGTGATGACCCTACACGTAGGTTTGTTCATGGCTTCTTGCTCTGTGGATCAAGAATGGAGCTCTGGGTGTTTAATCGATCAGGTCCATATAGCTCAGGTCCATTTGATATTCATGAAATGCCAGAGCAATTTGCACGGGCTCTTGTTGGATATGCCACGATGGATGATGATGCCATGGGCCTAGACACATTTATCAAATCTGTGGATGGGCATCAATATATTGAGCTACAGGGCTCAAGTATAAGACTCAGTAAGTAGATTGCAAGACGGACTGCAGTTGTCAGCCGAGCAACCACATGCTTTACTACAAGTGATAGACATGTTGTCAAGTTTTCATGGGTCCCGAAAAAGCGGGCTCCGGATGCTGAACACCTGAAGCTAGCACAAGAATGGGGTGTTGAGGGTGTGAACAGGATGATAGCCCATTGTCGAATCACATCCACCCAAGAGATACGAGAATGCCTGGAATTTCAGCGACAGCACCGGTCTGGGCTGCCTTGTACTCCACAATGAAGAGTAGCTTTTCGATTTTGACAGCTCTAGGAGTGTTTTGGGAGTCTTGAGGATCATGAGAGATGCCTTGACTGATATTAAAATAGGAGGGCCGAGAAGTTGAAGGTGTCTCGCTAGGAGCACTGGATAAAGCAGCCCTTTTCCTACCAGATTGTTGTTGACCCCGCTGAGTATTCGCGCTTTCTTTATGACGGAGACTAGCAACATTGATGTTTTCTGGCTCATCCGAAGATCTAGGCAGATCCATTGAGGCCTGGGTCTGAGACTCTAGTAGATCCCGGAGTTGAGAATCTACTGAATCTTGGAACTGTTGCTGCTCTGGTGCTCTCTGCTGACGCCGTTGAATATCGTTGGCATATTGTGTGTTCGAATTGAATACTACTTCTTTGACTCCATTATAGGCCGTAGCGTCACATCGTTTGTGTTGTAGATAAATATTGATAACTTCCTGGACATGATCCTCAATGGCAGGTTTGGAAAATTTGGCCAAGTCACTCTCACTGGATAGCCACTGACTGCATAAAGCACGCTGGGCAGCAGCAGTTGCATTAAAACTATCAAATAAAGCCTCCTGTTTAAAGACGGATTGAAACTCTGAAAACTTCTGCTCATGAATGCCTTGGAAGTCTGACCAGGATTTGAGAAGATGTGGGTATGATCGATTAGCAACCGAAGTAAGTTGCAAATGTTGTTTTTCTGGTTAGGCGTTCGCTTTTCTCAGCTCTCTGTTCAGAAGCTTCTTTTTCGACTCGTTCCTGCTCAGCTCTCTGTTCAAACGTTTTTGCATCCCGATCCCTTTGCTAAGATATTGAAAACGAGTTAGATCTAAATTTTGGGCAAAGGAGCCTACATTTATGTGAGTAATTACTAACCTCGAATAGCTGAAATATTTCTTCTTTGGATAATTTAGATACATCCATGATGTCTGGCAGCTTTTAGTTAAGAAAAGTAGAGAAAATATTAAAGAAGTAAGTGAGTCTATTGTGTTGGAACACAATGTGCTTTGCGAGAAATAGGATAGTTAGGCAGAAATGAGCTGAGCGATTAAATTACCTATTCATCAAATCGTATGTTGCTTAGTTAGTCAAGTACTGATTGTTGTACTAGCCTCGCACATCGTGACTTACCTCACCCATAAAATTTCCTTCATAGACTCCTATTACCCTTTACATATTTTCTCCACACTCACATTAACATACTACTTGGCAAGTTCGCAATTTTCGCGTCAGACCTCCTAACGCGATTCTTCTTCATGAGTTATCTTTAGCAATGGCCAAAAAATGAAATATGTATGTATATAGCATGTGATTCAGACGCCACTATTATTGAACAACATACTAAAAAAAAAGTAGATATCTAAGAAAGGTATCTTTGTTGATGTTGCAATGGTCAGCCAAAATTATGACGTGGAGAGCTTAGGAATATGCTAATTTCACTGGCTGGAAGACATGAACATCAAGAGTCTAAAGGAGATAGGTTGTATGATGATGTTGTAGTGCTAGCATTTCAAGATATACTCAAAAAGCTTGTGTGAAGCGTGGCCATCAAGGAGTAGCAGAGAGTAGAGACCCTCGTGACGATTGTCAATATATGAACTGAACTGATATGTTCCTGCGTGCCTAGGGGACTTGCCCGTATACAGTGGACCCTTGGCGATGTTGTCAAGACTAACCACCACCCGGTGATATCCGTTAATGGGTCGGTTGGATCTAGATGACAGCCAGTACAGTTATCCCACAAAGTAATTTGACTCTTGATGCATTATGCTTCTAAAAGTTAAATTGGTCTTTTAACAAGCTTAGGGGTGATTCATAATGGGCAGTCGTTATAGCCTGTGGAGTGCTACTAGCTATTCTGTGTGACGGAATCTTAGCCACCTACTTCAAAATTCGGATGGGCTTTAAGCGAGCAAGACTTTGAGCAGTTTGGCATGAAAATGGTTGTGACTTAGTGTAACTTTGTTTGTACCATTTAATTCCATCCAATTTGTCTTGATATAGCATGTGTCACATGACCATAAAGGTATTTCTCAAACCCGCCTAACACCATGGTGGCTGCCTAACCTTGTCACCCAAGGACAATAATAACAACAACAATCAACCACACCTTTCACTTCTGATTCCTTGATCTTCATTTCTCTCTATCTATCATTCCATAACACTTCTACAACTACATATCATCTATTCTTCCCTTTCTCTACTCACAAATCGATTTGCCAATCATGGGTAATGAAATTGATGAAGTGGAAGCACCATCGGCCCCTGAGTCCGAAGCAATGCCGAGCCAAAGTAATCTAGACAGGGCTATTGCGGAAGCTCTCCAAAGACAAAAGCAACAGCACGAAGAAAACGCCAAAAGCATCAAAGCAGCCGAAGCCCGCACCGAGAAAGAACGACTCGAGAATGAAGAACTCGTCAAAGCAGCCGAAGCACGCATCGAGAAAGAACGACTCGCCAGAGAAGCAGCCGAAGCACGCATCGAGAAAGAACGACTCGCCAGAGAAGCAGCCGAAGCCCGCGCCGAAGCAGCCGAAGCACTTCTACAGGGGCTTAAACTTGTTCCATTGATTTACTATAGTTTCTCTCGACACTTTCAAACTTTGGAAGTACTCCCTAAGGATCATATCCTGTGCTCAACTGGTGGATATACTGCAATTCAAGATCGATGGTACCCTCGTCAGCTTGTACCATGGGCAGATTTTCAAGAGTGTCATGATGACATGTTTTCCCATCTTATTGCTGTATTTGGCCAAAAACCTATATTTCAGAGTTTTAACTCAATTGCCTGTGAACAACGGACTGTACGAAGTTATAGTACAATAGCTACCGATGCAGAGACTGTTGTGTTCTCTCAGAGGGCTGTTGGGGATTGTGTTTCGCAGATTATCAATAAGTATCTAGGTTTCAATCTAGAGGCTGATTCATATGACATTGATACATACAACAAGTTCATCAGTATCAAGCAGGATATGACCCGAATATCTTCCGCGACAAACAAAAGAGTAAAAAAAATTATTTACACTTATGATGAGGGGAAGGGCGATACCAAGAAAGATGGTCAAGAGGTGGATGAAAGGGGATTTCTAGAGAATGATTATACTGAGGAAATTCACAGTATACATTCTACTGTTGCCATCCCTTCACTACAGCCCGGCGATGCTGATACTAGGCCATGTCTCCGATCTACTCGTCCCCAAACCAGGCCCCATCTTGAGTCTAGCAGCAAACGACCTGCCCGCTCTCCTGTCGACGGCGCTCCTGCTGAGCCTGATAGTCGTTGTTCAGGCCATAATTCGCAACAACGTCAGCCTCCCAAGAGGCTCTATATCACAGAATTCAAGGCGCCCCATAAGCTTAGCCCAGCAGAACTTACCGACTCTTTGCTGGATCAATCAGGCTCGCCTCTGTCATGTAATCTTACCTCTTCGGCAAAGTTTGATCATGATAAAGGAATCACGATGGTCAGCCATGCTATAACGCAATTGTTTCATTACATGCAATCTGATGGAGTTAGTTATGGTTACGTGATGACTGGAGAATCTATGATACTGTTACACATCGATTCTCTCGATCCCACCAAGGTCTATTACCACCTTTCTATTCCTCGAAACGACATATCTGGAATCCCTTATCGCTCTAGAGAAGATCCCATGCTTGATGACGATACAATTACAAACCAACTTGACGATATAAAGCAGACACCGGTCGCTCATATCTTGACACTTTCGCTTTTGTCACTTCCGGCTCCTACTTTAACATGTCAAGAAAAAGCTTCTCTACAGAACAGTCTTGCTAAAGTTGGGACTGAGTATGCTCCGAGCAGTTCCCATGGTCACCAAAACCTAGCTTTAAGACAGAGTAATTCCTCTAGGTCGAACCCTCCCGAGTCCAGTGGTGGTAACAGCTCAGGCCCATCCACGAATGTAACTGGGCAACAACACGTTGTTGACTCAATTACTAGGCCCCCACTTGCTGAATATTGCACACAGGCTTGCCTACTTGGCCTCAAGTTCAATCGGGAACTGGATAAGAAGTGTCCTAACTATAAACTTCACTCACAAGCTAAATCCATGATTGCTTCTTCTCATCCCTCTGTCTTTGAACATACACAGCATCACCCCATCAATCAGTCTCAGCTTTTGACTACTATCAAGGCCCAGCTTGATACGAACCTTGATAATGATTGTGAAGTTTTGGGTCTTCGCGGTGCTGCTGGCTGCTTGACCAAGGTTACTGCTCACCCATTTGGGTATACCTTGGTAGGAAAGGCAGTGGAGGAACAAGATGTGGGCTTGCTTCATCATGAGGCTAGCATGTACAACCACCTAGTTGATATACAAGGAAGTGTTGTCCCCGTTTGTCTTGGTGATGTTGCTATGGAGCAAAATCTCTGTGTTAATTTCAGGATTAACAAACATATGCTTTTGTTGTCATATGGGGGCAAGTGGCTTTGTAGCCTTAATGGGTGGAACATTGATCGACAACTTGCAAAACTTCAAGAGTTGGGTGTCAAGCATGGGGATATCAGAACACAGAATCTACTCTATAATGAGGAATGTGATGACTTGATGGTTATTGATTTTGATAGGGCTAGCTATGTTGGGCCCCCAACAGCCACCAAGAGAAAGGATGTGTCCGGTTCTGTTGCTCACCCCAAGAAGGTGGATCTAGGAAGGTGGCATCGAAAAGGTAGCTTGTAACCTGTTTTGTACTTGGGTTTGAATAGTATGATATTGGCTCCTTATAGATAGCTGTTTTAGTGTTTTTGAATTGCCTAGTAAACATATCTTTATGGTTGATTATGTTCTCAAATGCTGTTCATAACCAGTGATTAGATGCTAATTTATAGCTATGCAGTTATTATGGTTGTTTTCAGCTGTTATATTGTAGCTTTTTGTGTATGTTCATTCTAGAGAAGAGAAAGTAAACAGCAAGTTTTGCTTCATTGCTAGCATTGGCGATATTAGTTAGGACTATTTATTTATTTATCATTTTACATCTTTACGTAGATCAGTAGATCCAATCCCGGTGGATCGTTACGTCGAGAGACCCTAATGGCTCTCGAAGAAACCCTCCTAATAGAGGTCCAGAAAATTACAAAAGAAAGAACAGAAAACAGAAATGCAGTGGAACAGAGATATTCGATTCGAAGGTCGGGGTAGGAGCAGCGCTAACCTGGCTAAACTTGTTTCTTCACTGTCCACCTAGCAGGTTGGTTGAGACACAAAGGAAAAGACCAGAGTGCTCAAGGAGACAACTATCGTGAGGTCGGCGTCGGGGATCGGGAGGGGTCAAGCAGCATTAAGCTAAACTTTCTCCACAGCCATCCCCCTGGTGGGTTGTTGGAAAACACAGAGGAAACCCAATGTGTTTTCATTGTGAGGGAGCGACTCAAGGAGAAGCTATCACAGGTTTGTTTTGGCATAATCAAATGAAGTGCAAAGCACAACAAAAGAAGAGCCGGGAAATGTCGGGCAACTGGAACCTTCAAAGTGTTGCCCTCCGAGTGTGGATCTCTGAGCAGCGGAGATGAGGCTCGGGAAAAGTGTAGAGAAAAGGGGGTGTGCGGTCGTTGGTGAGAATGACCCTTGAGAGAAGAAGAAACAGGCTCAAGGCCTCACAAAACGGTGCATCCTGAAATAAATCAATAGATGCGAGAGAATGGACAGCGATATTGGTGATATGCGCTGGTCGCTCTTAAAAACCCACGACGAAGGGGAATTTTTCGTCTTTGGACAAAGGAGGAGGCACCGAAAACTCAAAGAGGGAAGGTTGAGTTATATTCTTAATTGGAGACTTTTTGCACAAAATGGGATAATTAACCCTAGATTGGACATTCCAATGCCAGGAAATTGGGAATTAATGAGGGTCAAGCCAAACAGGGCGTAAAGATTAGGAAAATCTGGTTCTGTTGTCTGACGAAATTCTTGAAATAAGGATGGAATAGATAGGGAAAAAAGGAAAACAAATGAAAAAGCCGAAATGAATAGACGATGAAATATGGCCTAGCAGGAATGCCCATCATTTGAATTTTGGGATGGGAGATGCGACTTTCGATAGTAGTAGTCAGTCATATGTCTTGATAGCCTCGGAACACGGCTGCTGCGAGAAATTGCTTGTGACGTCTGAACGAAAGCAACGCTCATTGCATTCTGTTTCTTCTTTTTTTGTCGTCTGTAGTAGGAAATCAGAGCGAGGATAAGAAAAAATGGTACATAATATATAAAAATGGTCACTAAGGTTAGAGTCACATCGTTAGCAAAGATACACAACAAAAAACAGATACATGGCCCCACTTATTGTGAAGAGTCTGGGGTGGGTTCTTTCCCCCGCATTCTGCCACTACTTTGGGATTAGTGTGTATTTTACGGTCTCCGCTTTTATTTTTTCTGGGGGGGATACTTTGGTACATAATATGCATGTAGAGATGTTGAGGTCTTTCCGATTTGACGATTCTAGAGAAGGGATATGCTGTAACTGAGATTCAATATTTGATTCCCCAAGTCGAAAGGAATCGAAAAACCCAACAAGAACTAATAAACAGGGCATAAGCACAGGTGTGACCGTGTTCGATCTTTGCAATTCTAGCCAGAGTCTATAAACCGTCTAAGAAGCGACTGGGTGACGATGACCCTCGTTTCTTTTTATTTCTTTTTTCTAGCCCGCTTTCCCGGTGACTTTGTCGAGGGGCAGAAACGAGGATACTTGGGCTCGATGCGGAAACCTGCTGTGATACGACGACGGTTGGCCGACAACCGACTACCAAGCGGTGTGAGAGCACCACAAAGCAAGATATCGTCACATTTCGTATCTCGAAAGTCTGGGGAACCTGACTCTCTTTGTCTCACCCTTTTCCTTTTTGAACTACTATTCATTCTTTTTTCACCTGTATTGTGAAATGGAAAGAAAAAACTGCCTGCCACGAGGTGTATTTGGATTCCAAACACCCGTCACGCTAGGTTACATTTTGTCGTCCTTATTGGTCTACCCTGGATCGGGGCATGTATTGTTTTCTCTTACTTTTCTTTATTTATTTATTTCTCCCAAGTTTCTCTTCCCGCCTTCGCTTTGTTGTCAGATTCTCAATAAGAACATGTGGTGGTACTAGGAGACTAGTTGTAGAAGGTGGACTGATCGGACGCCGGGCCCCAGGGTTGATCTCAGTAAGCAATGGCGAAAAAAAACCAGTAATAATAAGATCAAGAATGGGAAACACGAGATCCGAAAATTTGAGGCCTAGAGCCTGGAATGGCATTAGATACATAGGATTTTGCCTCAGGAATTGTTAGCTGGAATTGGGCGACCCTGAATTACCAAGTCAAGTATTTTCTCGGGCTTGTGCTTGCTCGCTCGACAGCTCGACGTATACAGATATGCATACTAACGTAGCTCATACCTATCGATCTATATCTTGTATAAAAAAGAGAGGAGTAGTTGGGTTTTCTGGTTCGTTAAAAACAGCGCCTGCTTGCTGTACGTAATCACATCATCCATCCTATGATGTACTTACATTGATTACATACATAAACTGCATTATATGCGAAACTCCGTTTATTCTTCTTATATTAACACTTTCGTTTGGCTTCTATTTCTATTTAAAGCTGAGATATCAATTAAAGCAATGGGCTAAATACATGTACCTACTCTGGTAAAAAAATAACTATGTGAGTATATTAGAAGCGGGAACTATTAGGACCGATAGAGCGCTTCCTGTTGCGCCTCTAGAACTTCGGGGTGTCTGTGCTATAGCTGCCATAGAGCCATTATTGACACAAAAGCAGCCTTTCCTTTTTTCATCTTCTCAAATAGCAAGAAAAAGGCAGGGTGTTCTCCAACTTTCTGCTGTTCGCTTTTTCCCACGCCTTATGTCGCCTAGATTCTCAACTGGCCGTTACTTTTACAGATATACGGGTTCCATTCTTCTTGTTTGCTTGGGCTGCCGTTGGTCAGCGCTATATCTTTACCGTGATTCACCATTCCTTTAATGTTTCTTATTTTATTCGCCGTGTTCTTCGTTACGAATTGAGCCGTGGTCTTGCGGGGACGCCATCTTGTTTGGCCTGTATTGTGACCTTCACCAGCCAGCGCCAAGGTCCAGCTAAGCTTGTTGATCTTGGCACATCTGGACTGGATAGAAAAGTAGATGGGATGTTTTCAACACTGTTTATCTTGACTAGCATAGTTGTGGAGGTGGAGAGGCAAGAGTAGTGATGATCAGCACCTTGCTTGACAGGTGAGCCAGGCTGTGATGAAGATAATTCACGGTCATCAATGACTGCTGAACTAACTCGAGATATTCAACGAACGACTGACTACATACACAGTATACTCGTGACTTATTCAAACATCCTCGCTTGATGACAAACAGACTAGCGGTTCCCTCAACGCGGATGGACGGCGTTGCATAGTGAGTAAATGCCCTGTTTATCACTGAGAACTTGCCTCTCCGCCAATTATTGCGCAGGCTAGCCGGGACCCGGGCACGTTCTCTCATCTTGTCTCGCTGGCGCAGGCCTTAACCCGTTCTGGCTTCAATATTCCACAGGCCCGGCTGGTGCATCTTGTCTTTCCCTGCACATCACTCTGTTTCCCCGTGTTCTGGACTCTGCTTCGTCTTGGGCTTTAACAATTGTCCATGGTGTTCTCCGTGATTTATGACAGTGCATTTACCGTTCTTCCTCTCTCTTGGCTGTTGCCCTCTTTCTTTCTATATCTCGCTAGTTTAACCCCAGAAAGACGTGGATTTGTCCTCCGCCCCTCGTTCTTTTCTTCTTGTGGGCTATTGATTCCTCATCACCTTATACGATTCCAGACTCTCGCTTTCTTTATTCTTCCCCAGGCTTTGTGTCCCGTCGTCTCACAATCAAATCTATCGAGGACTATCCGTTCGTCGTCGCTAAATCCAAATCGAGTAACTACTGCCTGGGCCCGAACAAGCATTATCAGTACTGGTGTTATTTTGTCTCTTGTTTGCTCGTCTTTCTTTCCTTCTTGCTTTTTTCCCCAGTCTTTCCCCATTTTTGCCATCTTCCTGTCCTTCCTTTTTGAACTCGCTCCCTCCTTCCCTGATTTTTCCTTTGGTTTCCAATTCTTCTTCATTTCTTTATTTTCCAATTCTCAAGTCAATTTCTGGACTTTGACACCGTCTCCAAGGCTTCTTTCTTCTTCTTTTCTTTTTTTTTTCGTTCAACTGTGCATCGAGAATTCCAATCATTTTTTTTCGAATATCAATCGGCTAACGATACGAAATCTGACTTGTCTCATCGTTGCCACGCCATCTTCAACGACAGCCGAGCCAATCTTGTACTATCTAGCTGTTATTCGGTCTGGGACTCCCTGTATTATAGTGATGTTACGGCATACTTAGGCCACTATATCGTCTTATTCAGCGCTATCACACCTGCACCTAAACTATACCAAGACCAGCACTCCAAATTAACGACTGCCACTACTACTACTACCATTATATCCTACCACCTAATTTTTTTTTTTTATCTTCGTGTTTCTCCACCAACAATATCCGCCGGAAAACCCGAGTCTCACTACTCTCGACGATCAAGTCCAACTCGACTTCTGACCTTTACAATCTATCACAGCTCCATCTGCTTGCTATATAAGCTCGTAGCCTCACCATATCCTCACCATATACCTGAAATCGCACACCTTGCCAACATTTCGTCATCTTCGCACACCACCTACCTCGCCTGCATTTTGTCACTTGAACCCCGGATTTTCTCGAAACGTTTATCGTGGTCCCGCGACCGATCGACCAACCTCGAAACAACTATCCGCCCTCTGACATACCGATCGAATTCTGCCATAGCTATAGCCGAAACATCAAACTCGCTGGTCGATATCCCTTACGTCATATAAGGCGCCCAATGCCTAGGAGTCGCCCGCTCGCATCATAATTGTCCTGAGAGTGGTTGTTGTATTTTCTCGGCTCGCCAACCCTCTACCCGCTCACCTATACCAATATCGACTCTGAAATAGCCGTGAGACAGAGCGTGGACTGAAGTCCACTCGTCATCTTCGCCATGGCCATCGCCATGGGCTGGCAGAAGCCCGACAACGTGGCCGGCTCGTCCATGCCAGCCATTGTCATCGGGCTGTTTGTCGCTACAGGAGGTATCCTTTTTGGCTATGATACAGGGTACGTTCACGCTATATCTTTTGTACACATTTTCTTTCTCCCTTGTCAGCATCACATGTGTGGGACGAGGAATCATGCGACGCGCATGTATCCTCATTTTCTAGCTAGCAAGTTAGCTGGCTAGCAAGGCAAATGCATATCGTACAGTGTAGCGGCCCTTGCCATATTCTCATATATGCACTACTAACACTTCGCTTGCCACAGTACCATCAATGGCGTCATCGCGATGACCGCTTTCCGCAATCGGTTTTCTACCGGCGCGACCGACGAGAATGGCAACCCAGATCTGACTACTGTGCAATCGTCAACGCTCGTCGCCATATTGAGCGCCGGCACCTTTGTTGGTGCGCTATTTGGTGCTCCCATGGGCGATGTTTGGGGGCGCCGTTTTTCCATGCTGATCGGCGCATTTATTTTCTGCATAGGAGGTATAATGCAAGTGTGCGCATCAGCTATCCCGCTTCTTCTTGCTGGCAGGTAAGTTTTAAGTCTAGTCTGGGCCATGGCGGCTTCTAGAACGTTAGAACGTTGGCTCTAGGTTCGGTTGCATATGTATGTGCGTGCTTCTGGAACAAAAAAGGGCTCATTTGCGTACTTGTACCTGTTCACATGTGCACACGTCTATCGGTATCAACGACATGTTTGCTAACTGCTCTTCCTACTTAGATTCTGTGCCGGTATTGGTGTTGGTATCATCTCGCTACTTGTCCCACTCTACCAGTCAGAAATGGCCCCGAAATGGATTCGTGGTACTCTAGTATTCACCTATCAACTCGCTATCACAATAGGCCTCTTAATCGCATCCATCGTCAACATCCTTACCGAGTCTATGAAAGGCCCTGCCGCATATCGCATTCCATTTGGGCTACAGTTACTCTGGGCTGGCATTCTCGCAATCGGCCTCGGCGTACTACCAGAAACGCCGCGTTATCTTGTGAAACGCGGAGAGCTTCCCACTGCTTTGATCTCTCTAAGCCGGCTACGACGGTTAGACGCCACACATCCCGCTATAATAGAGGAACTTAACGAGATTGTGGCCAACCACGACTACGAACTCACGCTCGGTAATGACTCGTACTGGGAATTGATCCGTGGCTCGCCTCATCTAGGCCGCCGGACGCTAACTGGGTGCGTCCTACAAGCTCTGCAGCAGCTTACTGGCGTCAATTTTATCATGTACTACAGCACTTCTTTCTTCGACGGTGCCGGTATCACCAGTCCGTATCTCAAATCTCTCATCATCAACATAGTTAACACTGTATCGACATTTCCCGGTCTCTTTGTCATTGAATCTTGGGGTCGACGAAAGCTACTCATTGTTGGGGCATTTGGCATGGCCAGCTGCCAACTCCTTATCGCATCTTTCACTACTGCGGCTGGAGAGGACTTGAAGTCTGTTGCGCAGACTATCCTCATTGTATTCTGCGCCTTGTATATCTTCTTCTTTGCGGCATCTTGGGGTCCTGTCACCTGGGTTGTCACTTCCGAGATTTATCCCCTCAAAGTCCGTGCCAAAGCGATGTCTCTTTCAACAGCATCCAACTGGCTATTCAACTTCGCCATTGCATATTGCACGCCCTTCATGATTGGCGAGAACAGTGGCTCGGCACGTATTGGTCCCAAAGTTTTCTTTCTATGGGGTGCCTTTTGCATCGTGGCCATCATCTTTGTATGGTGCATGGTGTACGAGACTAGCAAGATCAGTCTAGAGCAGATTGACGAGATGTACGAGCGTGTCGACTTTGCGTGGAACAGTATGAACTTCCAGCCCAGCTGGAGTTTCCAGCAGATTCTTGATGAGGGATGGTCTCCTAGTGGACCATTGCCTGAAGGTAGTGCACCAGGAGGTGGTCCGGGTGCACCCCCAGGCGGCCCCGGAGGACCCAACAACCATAACAACAACAACCACCCCGATGAAGGGCCAGACGGAGGCTCTGACACAGGCTCTGGCGGCCGGCACGGTCTCAGACATCACGTGACAGCCGCCATGAACGCCATCTTCACGTCTCGCCACACAAACAACCACACCACCAACCCCAACCTGAATATGCATACAGCCAGCAACCGCAACACGAATAACCACGCACCAACTTCAATATCAGCGGCTGTTGCTGCTGCTGCTGCCGCTGTGACAGCAAGTAATGAAATAAACGCAGCTGCAACTTCTTCCTCTACCGGCTCTATGGCCATGCAACAACACGATGTTGAAATGCAGCCACCACCACAGACAGCGGAATCGACAACTAATTCAATATCACAAACGACGACCGACACGAATTCCTCTACATCTTCTTCTCAAACACCAAAACCGCCAATATCTATGGCATATGTTGATTTTAGTTACTAATGAATGTCCTCATTTTTTACATTTCTTTTTTGTTCTTTTTATCTGGTTTGTCTCACCACCTTTATTTTTTCGTCTTATATATTTTCACCATATCACACACACCACATTTGTTTTGTTTCTATATTACGCTGCTTAAATCCTTTCGTATATCTCTTTTTCACCCTCTATCTATCTCCTTTACTTTTGGACCTTCTTCCTCACGCCAGTATCTACTATCAGCATATGATAACTCAACCCTTCTTGTTTACTATTTTTTTACTGGCCATCTTTGTTTTTTTATTTATATCATACCCTGGACGTTTTTCAGCAGCGTTGGAGTTTTTTTTTTCTTCCTTTCCTGCGATTATTTATCATCACAATATACATCACATTTGAGATCCTTTCTTTTTGGACCTTGTACAATTGTAAACTGCTTTACGGGTCACACGTGAAGTATAGTTATTGAACAAAAGTTTTGCTTTAACTAGCTGATAATATAATACTACATCAAAACGCGAGATTGAGTATGTTATCTCGAGTTTGTCTACAAATCAACTTGAGACAATGCTGAAAGCAGAAAAAGATTGAAAAAGATTTAAGATTCATTATGACAAAGAGCAAATAGAGAACACAAATTAAGAAACATGGGCAAATTGATGATATGAGCATGACAAAAAAGCGAAAGAAAAAAAACGAGGCAAAGAAATCGAGAAACAAATTAGTGAAATGCAATGATGGCTTCTGTTGATGTTGAGTAGTTGGTAGTAACTAAATACCAAATTAATAACGAAGATAGATAGCTAATGTAGTGATGCCAATAGGAAGGAAAATAATAAAGCCAAAAAGAAACCAGAAAACAGAACGGCAGGTCAGTTAATTCTATGAAATAAAGACATCAAGATGTGAGGAAAAAACTGATTTGATAGTATCTACAAAGGAAAAAAAAAAGAAAAAAAAAAAAAAAAGGGAAAGGAACAATGGGCGATAGTGATAAAGAGGAAGCGATTACCAGAGGGGAAATAAGGAATAAAGAAAAAAAAAAAACATAAAGTTTATCAGTGAAAAAAAACAGAGGATAATAAATGGGGTGCAAATAACGAGATATTAATGGCCCTAGTGTTGAGAAAAAAAAAAGGTCTAAAAGATAACAATCTTGAATTTTTTTAAAATAGTTAGGAGGAATAGAAATGAGAAAGCAAGTAAAAGTTAGATAGAGAAAAACACACTTTTTTTTCGTAGGCTTCGTGAAAAAGGAAAAAAAGAAAAATTAAGGACATGCTGATGAAGGCTTCTAAAAAGGCCATGTGAGAAATATTGAAAACCAGCGTGTGGATATAGGAACTTTAGAAGAGACTTTTTTTTGTGAATTTTTTCTTTGTAGGAGGGATTTATTGAGGCCAAGGAATGTTAAAAGAAGAAGCTTCTCTTCTTCTTGGCAACCTTGGCTTTAGGAGCGCCGCTGCCGAGGATATCATCAAAGGTGGCGGTCTGTTCTGACTGGGCCAAAGGCGAGGAGTGCATGCCGTGGTCGGCGCCGATGTAGCCTCCGCCGTTGGCGTCATAGACGCTCTCGCGGCCATACAGCGGACTCGAGCCGCGCAAGATCGGGCCAGACGCGTTCGAATGGTGCATGAACGGGCCGGGCTGCATGTTGATGGCCGACGAGCTGCGCATGCCCGCACTGCCCGCCATCATGCGCTGCTGCAGCGGACTGGGGCCGACGGAGCGGGAGCGCACGTGCATGCTCTGGCGCTGCTGGTGGTTGATCGCGATGCTGGACCGGTTGTTGCGCAGCATGATGTCCGGCGGCAGCTGGTCGAGCGAGATGGGCTCGAGCCCGATGGCGATGCTGCTGCGGTGCATGGACGGCACCCGCGGCGATCCGAGGTTCGACCGGGGCCGCAGGACGGGCGACGGCGCCGCGCTCGAGTTGTGGATCGAGCCGGGCGGGGTGATGTTGGCCAGCGAGGGCGGCTGCTCGATGCTCTGCTGCTGCTGCTCTTCGAGTCCGTCAATCTCCCACTGCTCGGCCATCTTCCAGCAGTGGCTGCGCAGGTAGACGGCTTCCGCGCTGTGCATGACCGAGTCGGCCGACAGCTCGACAATGTGGCCGTCGCCGGTCGTGTACCACTGCTTGCGGATCATGGACTGGTCGACGATCCACGGCGCGTTGCCCGAGGCCGGCTGGCACAGGAAGTACTCGACGCCCTCGGTGTGCTTGCAGGTGGGCGCATCGACGACGACCCACGGCAGGGTCTGCAGGACCACGTACATGAAGATCCAGTAGCCGATGCGCTGGTCACGGATCTCGGCCTCCGACTTGCCCTTGGCTTCCTTGGCCTCCATGTGCTTGAACTCCTTGATCAGGCCGTTCTTGGCCGACTCGCAGTACTTGCCGGGCGTGGCGAAGTCGTACGACTTTTCAAGGACCAACATCAGCTCGTTACTCTTCATGTCCTTGCGGAAGCGCTGCTTCTCCTTGTCCGACTTGGACTCGTAGGACTCGCTGATCGCCTTGAAGCTGGGCAGCGTCGGGATGTCGTAGGGGACCGGGGGAACCACGGGCAGGCCCGAGTTGTCGTACTCGGCCAGCAGGCGGCGCAGCGACTTGCGCACCGGCTCGTCCTCGGAGTTCATGTCGTTCCAGGCCTTGTCGATGACACGGCCGGTCAGCGACGTGCGGTCGACGGTCAGGTCGTAGATGGCGCACATGTCGTCGTAGAGAGTCTTGAGGACCATGCGGTTGAGGCCGCTCTCGGTGAACGTGTTCTTCCTGTTGCTGGCCTTGGGGGGCCAGCTGCCAAACTTGTCCTTGTAATAGTTGAGCACCAGCGTGCGCATGCGCGCAAAGGAGATGCGCCAGGTCCGGAAGTCGACGTCCTGGAACTCCTCGAGCGACGTCGAGTTGGCGACGCCGGCAAACACCGACGGGAAGTTGAAGCTCTCCAGTCGGTCGTTGATGCCGTCCAGCCGCTTCATGAGATCCAGGTGCGCGCGGTCGAGGGCGTCGCGGGTGGTTCTGGTCAGCTGCTCGTACAAGGGCGAGCGCAGGCTCTGGATCGAAGTGTACTTGCCGACAAAGTGGGCAAAGGCGTCGTCGTACAGCTCGCGCGAGCGCATCCTCTCGCCCAGGAGCAGGGCCTCGATGGTCAGAGTGCGGCTGGCGCGCAGGTCAGTCAGGTCCATAAACTTCATGTAGAAGCCGAAGGCGACGTCGACCTCTTCGCCAAACGACTCGCCGCTCAGGCTGCGGTAGCCAAACTCGGCGAGCACCTCGGCGATCTGGAACAGCGCCGTGATGGGCGAGGGGTGCGCCTGGATGCCGACCAGGGGCTGGCCCGTCAGCATGGCGAACAGGTTGCGGATGGCAACCAGGCGCTCCGTAGGGGCAGCAGAGGCCTGCGGCGAGTTGGAGGCCGCCTCGGGGATAAACAGCGCGAACTCGGTCTGGTTGTCGGGCATCATCATCATCATAGACGAGCCGCCAACCATGGGGTCGTTGATTCCCAGGCTGCTGCGGCCGCTGTACGTCCGGGGAGGCATGCGGCTATTGCCAACGGCCGAGTTGGTCTCGATGAGCAGCTCGCGCAAGACCTCGGACGAGGTGATGACGGTGGCGGGAACCTTGAACGACGGCCCACGGCCCTCGCTCCTGGGGAAGAGGTGGATAGTGACGTTTCCCTTGTCGTTCCAGAGCTCAGGCACCTAGATTACAGGCGAGTGTTAGTTGTTTTGTGCAAGATATGGTATGGGTATGATCGGATATAAAGAGAGCCGGCAACGTACCATTTCGCCGTTAAGCAGGTAGCTCAAGTTGTACTCCTGCGGCGCTTCCTTGGTCATGACCCAGGCAGTCATGTCGATCGTCTCGGCGACAGGCGGTTGGGCGTTAGAACTCGCGCGGCCGCGGATGCCGCCCAAGAAGGACAGTCTGCGAGACTGGCGGGCTGCCGGTGGCTTCAGCGCCTCGGGGTCGAGCAGGCCGGCGGGGCGGTTGGAGCCGTCTCGGCTGGCCGCTCTCTTGGAGGCGCTGCGGCCACGGGCGTCGCGGGAGACGGGCGCCGGGATCGAGGCGTTGTCGGGCGACTCGTGGCCGGCGCCCGGCTGCGTCTTGGCTGCGGGGCTGGCGGCCATGGACGGGAAGATGGAGGTGTGGGAGGGCCGTTTGCGGTGGTCGCTGGAGACGGACGAGACGGTGCTCTGGGTCTGGCTGCGCACCGGCGAAGCGTGGCGCGGCGGCGTCTGCATGGCATCCAGGCTGGTGGTCGAGGTGGTAGCGGGCGAGTCGGGGTCTGCGAGAGCGCCCGGTGGCGGCGGCGGCGCCGAAGACGGCTGCGTCGGGATGTCCAGTGGCGGCGGCGGAGCAGCATGTGACGGCGGCGGCGGCGCGGCCATTCTGAGGTCCAGATCGAAGCCGGCGTCCAAGTCAAAGTTGAAGCTGCTGGCAGTGGCGGGCGAGACGATGCGGGGCGGCGGCGGCGACGACTCTTTGCGCGGGCGCATGACGGGCATGCTGTGGGCGATGGGAGAAATAGGCGATTCGAACTTGCTCAGGATGGGAGAGTCGGGCCACAGAGGAGAGTCCTGCGGGCTGTTGTTGATGGCGACCGTCTTGGTCAGGTCGCTGGTCGAGACGGAGACCGGCGGCGGCGACGGCGAGCAGGACGGCGAGGTCGCAGGCGATGAGTCAGAAGCCGACGACAGACACGGCGACGACGGCGACGACGACAGGGTCGAGACGGACACTGAGCGGTCGGGCTTGCTGCGCAGGAAGGGCGCCTTGAGGTGCAGGGCGTCTAGATGCAAGATTTGGCGAAAGTTAACAACGGAGAGTCGGGACGAAACCGAGCGGGCTGTTCTGGCAGCGGGGCGAGAGAAGAAGGCCGTAGCCTTGGGCCGAGGCGGATAGGGGGCAGAAGCAGATGAAGAAGAAGAAGAGGGTGATGGGTCGACGGCAATGGAAACTGGAGCTGTGTTGGCTGGTCTCGCGGTGGTGGTGGTGGTGGTGGAATAAGTGGTAGAGGAAGACTTTTGGCGGGCATTGGGTGGTTTTGTAGCTGTTTGAAACGCAGGTGCATCTCCAGCGGCCTCGGCCTGAGAGTCAGGGCCTACGCCAGCGTCAGCTGCAGCGCTGGAACCAGAACCAGAAACCGGCACAGACACTGCCTCTGGCGCTGTCGTGGTTCTGGAGGCTTTGTCCACCACTGCCGAACCACCTGTGCCAGGGGCTGCTGTCGTAGGGGCCTCGGGCGCTAGCGTTGCTGTTGTAGGGGCTTCCAGTGGTGTCGTAGCACTGCTAATGGCGCTGCTAAGGGTACTGCCACCCGCTAAACGACCAGGGTCTGCCTGGGCTGACTGCATTGGGAATAATAGAAGGGAACAGGAATATAGGAACAAGATAAAAATAATCGAATATAATAACACAAAACCGCAGGCCAAAAAACCCAGATTTCGTGGAAGCTACACAAGAAGCCAACGCCAAGCCAGGCTTAATCTCAGCTTTTTTTCTTTTAGTCTGTCTTTTTCACTGGCTCGTGTCTCTGCCTGCCAATATCTCACTTGGTGATATACGAGATCGTCAAGGCAGTCGATGGCCGGCAAATGAGAAGACCGAGAGAGAGAGAGAGAGAGAGAACTTGAGCAGATGAAACCAGCACAGGCGGCTTGGGCAGCTCGACAAGACAGCGCTGGGAGAGAAACAAAGACTACTCGAAACAACGGTAAGATGTTGGGCTGAGAGGTATGGGTGACGATGGGTATGGTTTGATATGATGTGGTATGAGTTGGTGACGATGCTGGCTGAGGAGCTTTTTCTCGTTTCGCCTAAACACAGAACAGAAAATCTTGGTCTGGCCAGGAATAAAAATAAGAAAGAAGAACGAAGAACAAAAGACAGAAGAGAAACTGGAACTGTTTAAACGTCTGGGGGAAGGCGGAAGGGCCTTGGGTTTTGAATAAAGGAGAGTCAAGCTCCAGAGGTAGCACTTGCTCACTGGATAACCTGGACTCGCACTTGCTTACTAGGTGGTAGGTGACGGTCTCACCAAAGTACCTTTTGGCTTCCTTGTAGCTAACTAGCTGCTTTGGCCAGACGAAACATGGGAATACGGCAGAAACAGGCCAAGGAGCACGAGAATGAAAATAAGAATGAAGAAGAGACTCACAGGGATTCATCGTGGTTCAGGTTCTTGGTAGAAAGAACCGCTGGACTGTGACTAACAGAAACTGTATGTATACTTGGAGATGTTGGTGCCACAGCCAAAACCTTGATTTCTCAGGCAAGGAGAAGCCGCCTATACAGTGTAAGGATCTCGATGGATATTTCTTTAGGAGGGGGGGGGGGGGCCTCTCTAGCCTAGGTCGGCCGTAGGCTGTGCGTACCTCTCCAGCAAGCTGAAGATGGAGAAGGTTGCTGGCCAAGTGACAAACCCTCAAGGGCTGTATCTACATGTACGGCGTTTCTTGTGCTGCTGTGTTTTCTTTTGGCTTGAGCTTAGTGCGTGTGTACGTTTACGTGTCAAGTTGGCCAGAAAATCGAGTGTTGATGGGCAGTCAGTTCGGACGGATGTCCATCGATATGGTTCCCGATGCGTCTAAGTAAATGATGCGACTATTGTGGCGCAAGCTGTTGCCGGTCAGTCCAAAAACTAAAAAATTAAAACAAAACATCCACGGGTTTTACTGCTGTCTACCACTTAAGCGTGTCGTCAGCCAGCAAGCCCCCGGCCATGGGCTATGATGAGCCTAGGCTTGGGCTCGGCTGCGCTAGAAACCAGGCTGGCTGGCACCTTGCATCAGGAGCAAGCAAACGCTGCAGTGGTAGGGGAAGAAAGAGCGAGCAACGAAAACCCAGGGAAACGAAGAGGCACCCCGGGGGCACAGGCAAGCCGGGCAAAGAAATGCACTGTAGCAGCAAGACGGTGCACTGTGAGAGCAAGTGCTGGAGTCTGGAAAAAGAGACAAGTCAAACGAAGTTGCAGATCCCAAGCGATCCGATCCAGATCGGCAGCCAAGCAAGAACGGCTCTCACTGTTGTGTATGGACGCAGGGCCAGCGCCGCTATGTACCCAGTGTACGTCCACTACATACAAGCGGTACATGCCTGTGCTGAACAGCGGCCAGCCCGTCTGCCAGCTCCAGCTCCAGCTCGGGGCAATAAGTGATATGATAATGGGCACACATGCCAATAATTCTCAAGCCACCGGCACGAATACCAATGCCACCAACGTACAAAACCAGACTCGTCGTCGGCAGACCAGGGCTCGCTGTAGCTGGAGAAAAACTATTCTAGGTGCTGGAAAGGCTCTGGACACCGTGGATGGAGGAGGGAAAACAGCACTTACTAATACCAGGATGATTTGAAGAGAGACAGGCACAAAAGGATGCACAGTAGCACGGCAGGCTCGTATCACACAGCTTAGAGATGTGATATAGCACAGCTAGTAGCACTATACAGCTACACCCAAAGCAGACTGGAAGGAGCAGCCAGGGTAGCCAGCTGTCTGCACAGGAGAAATCCAAATAGGCAATGATAATATCGGCAGGCCGTCTCAAGCCACACCACAGTGTCTGGTGTTATTCTCTGTTTTTCTGTTGCAGTATGTCGTTGTCGTGATGAATAAAACGGGTGCTATTCGTTGCCGTCGTATAGCGAGCCAGCCAGAACCAAAGAGTTCGCAGGTCGTCGTCACTGTCGGTAGGGATTGGAATCTATCGAGAAATATCCCGTCCTCCAAGGGCACAAGACAAAGGAAACAAAACAAAGGCAGATTTACAGATATGTATGGCGGGCCAGTCAGGCTGTCTAGGGCAAGCCAATGAAGCTTGGAATGGACGGTTCGATGGAAGATTCAGCCACTACCAGCACGCAATATGCCGGAGGTGGTCGAAGCAAGGGATGATTAAAGACTAGCTAATGTAAATATAGGGACGCTCTGGGCCGTAAGCACTGACAAAAAGCAACTATCGTGAAGATGAAGGACAATGGCGATAGCGAGTAACAAGAGAGAAATCAAGAAAAAGTAAAGCCAGAGAGGGAGAGAGGTAATGCTGCGGGATTCCACTGCTTCAATATAATCAAAAGAAGAGGGGGAAAATCAGAAAAGGGAGCCGTCTTCTTTTTCTATACAGACGATCTTATCTCAGCTTAACAGGTCGAAGGCAGAGCCTATCGATACTAGCACGCCTAAAAGAATCTCCAGGGCCAGAAAGTCTCGATTTCGCCAGACGGAAAAGAGTAAATCAGAGCTTTCAGGATACCAGGCTCGAGTCGAAAGAAGGGTGTGGAGGGAACTGCTTCAGAGATGGGGCAACGAGAGCGATCATCACCATACTCTTTTTTTTTTTCTTTTTTTCTTTGCTGCTTTACTTTATGATGCACTAAAATTCTGTATTATAGCCTATAGTGGGGGAGCTAATCTTCCGTACTCTCTATTTTCTTTTCCAACAACGCATTGAGCCAGCTAAGCGATCACAGCTGTCTTCTTTCGTTTACGTCCCAAAATAAAACACGGAAATATAAATATATAATAAAATGCCCCGAAGGAACTGGATGATGCTATATATTCGCGGCAGTGTATCAACCAACTCATAACCAAATAACCTAAGAGAAAAAAAAACAATTTAGTACGAAAATATATACATGTACTCAACAAATCTCTCATATCTCCACTCACACTTGATCTATTTCCCAGTCGATTTTCTATCTTTCTTTTTTTCTCTCTATATTTACTAGGACTTACTATATTTGCTGGCTTGCTTGCGTTTCTTGGCCTCTCTCCGTAGAACAGTATCGGCTTCTGAAAATAAGAAGGTTATCGAGGACGGCCAAGTACAAAAATTGACTGGTCGTCTCACGCCCTGACCCACCCGATCTGGTTGCGGATAAACAGGATTCCCGGTAAGGGGGGGCACTTGTGTTCCATTGCCGTCTCTGCTGATAGTCTAGAAAGACATCTTGGTCATGTTAGTTGACGTCGTCTTTTTTTTAATACCCTCGACGATACCACAATCGCACCGTCTTTCTTGCTGTGATCCCACTCACAAACTGCTGTGAAGCGCTGGCTTTCTGGATTCCGTGCCTTGGTTCATCCGTCCCCGTCCATCCCTACGGCTGGCTTTGCTAGCTGTCGACTGGTTTGCTCGAGTTGTCCGATGACGCAGGCTGTTCTCTTCTTCCCGAGTTTCTTGCCAATCCATCGTCATTCGAGTCTAACAAAAGCATAAGCATGACTATTGGCCCGCGTTCAACCCGTATATTTCTGTCTATTGTAAATTGATTAGTATACAGCCATCTTTTTATGGTTCTTACTAAACTAACAAAAGTATCCATCCAACCTTTGTGGGTCTCTTCCTTTGTTTCTTTTTATTAGTCGCTTTTTTTCTTTACGCTCATTCCAAAATAAAATATGCATAGCACAATTCTACATACAGATGTGGTAAGTACCTGCTTGGTTATATGTAGGTGGATAAAAATAGAAACACTCTTCAGCAACAACCAAATCCGCCAACCCTTTCATTTGGAACATCATCTCATTCAAATGTTTCGTTGGTAATGCAATCAGAGATCTTTGCTTATATAATGGGACATGCTGCTATTTTGGAATAGATTAAAAGGAAGAGGATGAATAATTAAAAACTACAGAAATAATTCCTTCTATTGATAGCTGTATTTGAACAAGTTTAGGGTTACATTTAATTACCGAGCTAGGAAATTGATGGAATGTCTACGGAAGCTTCTTTGTTTCTGGTTTTTCTTTTCTCTTATTTTTTTTTTCTTTCCTACATGACTTGGAATATTTAAACACTGTAAGAATAAGATTCATCAAACACAAAAAAAATAAAAAATAAAAATCTTTAGGGCCAGATCTGCTTCCCGGAATCGGTTACCCCAGAAAGCCCTCTGTACATGTAAGCCGCCATGGAAATCCCAATTATGATGCAACTTACCCGTTTCATTACGTTGTGAGATTTTTTTTTCTCCCTCTATTTCTTTTTGATTCTACGCCCGAGAATACAGAGTCGGATGAATACATGTCAAGGAAAAAACCAATACACACATGTATAAACAAGCCTATTAAGCGTAGCAATTGTAAGCGAGCCTATATGTTCTAATACTTCGGTTGCGTCCATGGCTCGGTATTCTTTACATTGTTTTCTTTCTCTTTTTCTAATTCATGACCGATCCCTCCTCGACATCTTTGGTTTGTTGACGCGGCCACTTGCTAGCAAATCCCTTCTCCGAGCCCCAACATGGTACGTATGGCAGAACAAGACAAGAAAGGTGGAAATCCTAGCACACTCGAGTGGAGTTTTTGCATAAAAAAGTATAAAAAAACAAACAGAGATATAAACATATGCGTATATTGCGTATATATATATGCTTATGCAGGGGCTAGCTTAAGCTGACTTTTGAGGCTATGGCTAGCGAAGCTTGACAGAGTCCGATGACATCCATATTAAGTCATCACCTTCCTTCGTAGTCGTTGAATAAGTCTCATAGATTTGGCCATTAATATCAGTAGAAGATGTACATCCTGAGGTCTGATCTGTATTATCGCCTTCCTCCATAATGTGATGGAATTCTTTGACTTTTTTTCTCTTTTTTTTCTTCTGGCCTTTCAGTCGTCTCGGGCAGGCGATCAAACAAACGCCAGACCTCTATTCTGAGGTTATTGGTTATATCCAGCACGTGCATACGTCCCAAATTGAAAAAAAAGAAAAGAGTACGTATTCCTGTTCGAAATCGTAGAGTAGACTACAAGTATGTATATATGTATGTACAGATCTATAATCATATAATTCAGCATCAAATATGGATTAAATAGCCGCAAGCACATTACATGGAATGCATATCGGTTGTCCAATCCTTTGCCGACTTTTTTTTCTTTCTTTTCTGACAAAAAAAACTACCAATGTTCTCCTTTTTCTTTCTTTTTTCTGCAATGAAGAAATAGAGGCGCTCTCTAGACTTGCAATTACCACTAAAGAGGACGAACTTTCATTGGTGTCTGGCTTAGACCGATCACTTTTCCTACCACGAACGACTAAAGGGGGGGATGAACGGATATAACCATTTTCCGATTTCCTTTTCTTCAGATCCTCATAAGCCACGAACACAGCAAAAGGGCGGATATTTGCTGGTGTGCTAGGGTTTCGACAGGCCGAGTTGGTTTCTGTTACGTTATTGTTTTTGCTCGATTAGTACAGGAGATGTCCCATATTGTTGTGGTACCCAACTTACGCCCTGCTATAAGTTACGTAGCTAAATATTGGCTTTAGTTATCAGATTATGTTGTCTGAAATGTGGCTTATTGAGAAGGTTTAACTAACAGAAACTCCCTGAAGACCTGGGCAATTCAGGCACGAAAAAGGGAAATGAGGACGAGTACTTCTTTGATATTGAAATACTCTGAATGTCACCGATATTTGGAATGTCGGGGACACGATGCTGGGCTGATACCCTTCAAATCTCAATATGAAGCATATATTTTCCCTTTCAGCGTCCACCCTTGCGATACAGGCGGCAACGGAGTCTGGATAATAGGGATCTGTAATTTACAGGCGCTGGAGCTATCTGTTACAGGCCTGTCGTGCTGGAAATCTGACGTGAAAAACAGGCCTATTGCTTGACTACTAGTGCTTATGTCGGTTACAGGTGCTCGCCGGCCGCTATACAACCGCTGTATTATAGGCCTTGATTTCACAGATTTTTTTTTTGTGGCGCTGGCTCTTCGGACAAGATCTGAATTTTTTTGCTCAAATTGCGTGACAACTGACGCCTCAATAATTCACAGCCTGGATCTTGTCGTACTTAGCACTGCATGTTGCAGAACCAACCATAATTGCAATTTCCCAAGCGTCCGAGGGAATAAGTGAAGCCTCTCTCTGTACATAATACAACTGTCTTTTTACGAGCAGCACAGTATGTATTGCACATACCGTGATAGCAAAGTCCGCCTCCCTCTACATGTACATCTACGCAAATCTGCTTGGACTCCCTTCCGATTCATTACACGGCAGCTAGATTCTTGCAGTAGTTAGTTGGCTGACTCAGTGTAAACGAACACCGCTAGCAGCACAAGTCTCCGATGAAGTCAGCAGGAATAGGCCGAGGTGGTCCTGTAGCCCTGTGTTCAGATCTTAGCGTGCTCCCTGTGCTGTATTTTTATTTGTTCTATGCCATTAAAGAGTCAGAGGAAGGCTGGAATAATAACCTGTTTGCTGCATTCCATCTGTTTTGCTTTAGTTCTGATCTTGACTAAGCTTATATTACATATAGTCACAGACAAGTCTCGCCCTCGATTGGTAGCATATTGTCTTTATTGATCTGGCCGGCATCCCTTTGACTGGCTATTTGCTATACATGGCTTTGAATCTTTGATTATCGTAAACCGTGGCTCGCCTAGAAAGCTTGGCGTATATTCGACTTTAACTAATAATAAATTGACCGCCAGCAGGCCCGAGGAATGCGCGACGACATTGCAACAGCATTGACGTTGCCGCTATTGGCACTCTTCACAGTTCTCTGTCTTTGCCGCTCAGACTCCTGGTACATACAGCTACAACCGTACGGAGTATAACGGAGTTGTAGCCCGTCCAACTGGCCTGACAGACCCGTATTGTCCGGGCCGAAATGACTGCCGCATATAGATATACTCGTATATTGCGCATCGATTGCCTGGACGACCAAGCCGTGGCAAATCTTTTAGTCCAATATAATCCTAACCTCCAAGATTTCAATATAGCGCTGCTTAGTGAAAAGCTAGTGAATGTTTTTAGGCCGGTCATCTGCATAGATCAAGAAACATGAATTACGTTGGCGATCCGAAACACCTGATGCTATTTTATCTCCTCTCTAGGGTGGCCTATGAAACCACATGTTCTCTCCTTTGTACATTACGTCTAATAATGGTTCTGGACGGGCGACTGACCGTTTTACAAGCGGACTCAGAATGGCTCTCATGGTTTAAACATAGACTGTCTTTTCCTTTTCTTCTCTCTTCCCGCCGGCTGCGCCACGAAGCGTAAAGCGCACGAGGTGCTATATGTGCTCTATTATGTCCATATGCGATTCAAGCCACCAATAACAGTATATTTTGTAGCCTCGACAGGCCACCTAGAAGGCTAGATTCCCCACACTGGATAACAATAGCAGGCCAAATGTCACCTCTTGACCACATTGTACGTACTTTCATTCCTCAGCCTGGCGATATCTTCTGTTCCTGCACTTCTCAGCTTTACCATTAGAAAAGAAAGAAAACAACCTGTATTTTCCATCCCATATGTCCATGGGCTAGAGGAGCAACACTCAAACAAGAGACCGAGATAGTACTACTAGTGGCAGTACTCCTAACTCTATCACCAGACAATTCTTACTAAACTAAGGGTGGTATACTTGATGTTCCGCCAAAGAGCTAGACACTTAATTTTAAACCCATTCTTTTGTTTCCTGTCCGCTGACTATGTTGGAATCTTTGTCTTGGTCGCATTTGCTTGGCCATATTACGCCACTTCAATAGCGTAGAGGCCACCCTTTATTTGCTTCTACAGCTCCTGCTGTGCATCTGAGTACATACAGATACATATGTATGAGCAGTTATTATGCAAACATACAATTCGACAGCGCAAACCAACCCCGTGGCATGATCCAGCTGTGAGAAGACACACCAAACTCGGAAGATTTATGATAGGCCAACGTAAGTTCTCTCCTCTTCCCAGTGAGAATCTCTCGATAGCCCCAAAGTGATGACCGTTCTAATTTTGGCATTGTATATAGGCTACCACTTGAATATCAAAGGGAACACCAAAGCGGCCAACGGAGCTTTACAGGGCACCGAAAACACAACTTGTGGTTCATCATTGTTTATCACCGTGACGACACGTCATCTGTACTGTCTAGATCTATACAAGCCGGGAAATATTGCATTGTAGACATACAAAGTAACCTAAATACTTGAGCAAGGAAAAGAAAAAAAGGTCGCCTTCCTCCAACCCTTTATGAGTTTCGTGCCAGCCGACAGCCACCCTTGGGGATAAAATAAGAATGCTTTTTTTGCCCTTCAACACCTAGTGATAGTTCCCGTCTGTTTTATCTGTTTTCTTCTCTATGTAGACCGCGAGCTAGCAGGTGGCACGAAGCATCCACAGCCTGATAACAAGCCATCTCTTGTTCGTTTCAAGCCCTCGGTATTGCTCCTACTACGCCAAGAAACCCGGCAATAGTCAAGGTCTGAGAAGGGAATGAGTACAGTACGGTTGATCGTCAACATGCTGCCTTTATGTGTCTAATTGTGTACAAAAGACAAAGGATGGCGCTGACTATGGCTGACAAAGTTGAGACATGGCGTTCGTTGTTCCATGCCGGTACTGAAATCATGTGTGAGGGACCAGAGACCTTTTTATTTTTTTATTCGGGCTTCCAGAGGTAGACTATCCGGGCAGTGAAATACGTAGTAGAAGAAAGAAGGTTGTTGGGTTGGGACTTTCTTCTTTCTCGATCATGGCTTTTGTCTTTGCCTATCATGTGAGAAGCGTGTAGGTCTCTGATTCGATTCTGCTCTGATATACAATCTTGGTACACCAAAGCAACTTCTGACTCTGCAGATACATCCGTGGGTATGAAACACTTGCGTTTTTTAGGTTATCGAACTGAACATGGCTAACACGGCGATGGCTTCCTTCTGTCTAGTATACTATCAAAAGAGAAACCAAATGTTGTAACAGTGTCATAGACTAGATGAGACTGGTCCTAGTCATGCTACGGACGGAGCAACATGGCGGAAAAAAAGGAGAGGGGGGGGGGGGCTCTTCGGCCGCTCGTGTTTCCTACTCGCCACTACTTGAGCCTGGATAGTCGGAGCAGGAGTGATTCTGCAGGTCGCAGTTGATTATGTTATCTTGGATCCTGTTGTGTGACAAGTCCATCTCGCGCTTTTGTTTCTGAACTTTTCTGAACTTGACTACGAGTAGGAGCTGGCCATGTCTGCAGGCGAGCGTTCCAGCTAGAACCATGAGATTTGTGTCTTGTCTAGCATATCAGCAGGTCGTGTTATCTGTGTACTACTACACTATCCATGGCAGGACCGTTTTACTCCAGTCGCAGCAGATCCTGTGATGTCGATGTCAGACCGCCGATGTTTCTTTTACCATGGCTTTGTTACTTAGAGAGCCTTTTCGGAAGAGAGGGGTCTGAGTTCCTAGTCGTTTCTTGTTTCTAACTTGTCATTACGTATACCGTTAGTTCTTTAGATTAAGCTCGGAAGAAAGCTACGGCCTATTACAAGCTATTGAAACGACACAAAAAAAAGCAGCGACTCCAAGAATGACTCTAGGATATCTCCGGCCCAACTTTGGTTCTTTAGTAGTATTCCAAGTGTCAGTCATGGGTTCTGTTGGAAAACTTGGGTTTTTTTGTCCGTTAGTTTGAGGCTTCCTTTAGTCCTCGACGATCCCGTTGTTTCTTTGAGTTTTGGATGTTTTAGCGTCAGTTTTGGAACTAGAGAAAAAAGCATGGTTGGGTCTGAGAATTCCATGGCCCAGCGTGATTTGAAGCGTCGGACCCCGCGCCCTAAAACTTTTTTGATGTTAGACCGCAGGGTCCGTAAGAAGAAGAGGAAAAAAGAGAGAAGACATGAATGTATCGATCACTAGGCAGGCCTCCCAACCTCGACCGGAAACTGCGTGATGCTTTAAGAGCAATATAGTCGATACTTTATGCGACCGGCGTCAAAGCTAGAGAACGCTCTAGTCAGCAGGAAGTATCAAGTAGTGTGAGCTATGACACTGTGTCGGAATATGCAGTATGGAAAAGGGCGAACGGGCTAATTAGATCAATGCCCGTCTAGCTTGAATAACAGAGAACTTTGATATCAACGGATAGCATAGAGACATGCGTAATCAGCAAAAGCAGAAACTCATATAGTTTGTTATTCCTAACCGCTCGCAGGAATCGTATATAGCTATGATGTCTGCATTAATTATAGCATCTCCGTTTGGTAGAATCGGCTCGATAGTCAGGCCGACAACATATCTGCCACCTTGCCACCTTACTCAGGCGATATGATTGATGATCCGGTTCACCTGTCACTCGCTAATATTACAGCTGTTCGGCCTAGAATAGACTCTGGTTTTACATTTATAGAGTTGGTTGAGATACAGAGTATTTGGTCCGATTCTTATCTTTGTTTGCATAGCCTTCCACGCCAAAAAAAAAGAAAATAAGGCAAAGAACCTGTGCGTTATAGTTTCAGATCAAATGCTTAGGAAGCGTCTAAGTTGAGACGGTGACCAAGCAACCGCTATGGTCTAAAATGACAATCTTGGCTTTTGCTATATAAAAGCTTGCGAAGCTGGGCAAATCGCGTGGTTAACCATTTGATAATGCCGCATACATGGTCAGAAACTTCTAGAACGACCCTTTGCACTGCGGCGGTGGTCCGAACATCACGACGAATGTTTGAGAAGCGACGATCATCCAGTAGGGTTATATATCATATTAGGGTCTACAGATGAAAAGAACAGAGTTTAAAAGTATATATACATGTGACTGCTGCATTATTGTGATCGAGTACAGCCAGTGCAGATCACGTGAGACTCCACATTGGGACCTCAGAGTACCCATAATACACTTTTCCGTTTTGGGCCACAAAATCGGCTACTAATCAATTAAACAATAAACTTTGTGGACTAGGATGGCCGGACTTACAAGAGCTTCTCGAACAGCTCTTTTGGCTGCAAGTTGGTAAAAAAAAAAGAAAAATCTGCTGGCAAAAGGACGAAGGATAAGATTTTGGCCCAACATCTGGGCTTTCTAGCTGCCTAACCAGAGAAAAGGAAGAGTCAACAGAGAAGCCGTCGAAGTTGGGCGGCACGGCACAGAGAGCTGTGAGGATGGAAGAAGGGAATTGTAGAGGCAAACTAATTAGCTAGATATGAAATCTTCTCTTTTTCAACTTGGTAAAATGCCGTCTCCATCTCGTTTGACAATGTAGTGACTGCAGTCGCCTATTCGTGTGCCATTCTTCTTGTCCGACTGCGTTGTGCCTTGTACTTGCCCAGCTTGAACAGGCCGGCATGTGCCACCCGCGCCATCATCGGGACCACCGATTGTCGTATTGAGCTGAGTTCTCGTGCTGAAAGAGTCCCCGATTCGCATCTTCCGGTTTATATTCAACATCTAATATATGTTCCATTGAGTTACGACATCTAGATCGTCGTTGTATGTGCAGTTCCATCACTCGTGATGTCTAGGCCCGGACAGTACTATAATCACTACCGATGCGCGATGAATCCGACATCATACTGGATACACTTTGCATCTAGAGGATACAAAGCGCCCCCAACGATACAGAGAGTATATTGAATGACTAGTATTCTATTGTACGGGTCGTATCGCAGTTATATCGGACGACATGACCCAGTAGCCATGGACGCAAACTCCAAACCCAACGGGCATATCTTGCTGCCACCACCAGAAAAACAACTGTCTGCCCCACTGCCAAACGGAGAATCGAACTTGCGTGCTCCGGTGATCTCGTTCGAATAGTCGGATAATAGTTAGGGCTTTCCTCCGGCACGTTGTGCTACCACGTGTCTAGCCCCGGGTCGTTAGACTGATGGTGGTATCCTTCTTCAGCAATAACCCGCCTCTTTTAAACTACCCCTTTGAAATTCTAGAAGCTCTGTTGGCACCATGGCTATTCTAGTCTGGGTAACTACTTTGTCGCTCACACTCTCTTATCTTATCTGATCGATCCGACCAATCTTGAGGCAGGGCGTATTGGACAGACAGGAAACAAGAAAGTGGCGTATGGCATATTCCAACACACACGGAGAGAGCGTGAATTCATTTTGGGTTAAATACATCCCAAGGTAATGTTGGATTCCCAAGTTGTAGGCTTATTGCTTACCTTGAATCCATGTAACAGCCTGTGTGGCTCTGATATGCACAAGAAGCCAAATTCTCGGCGATGAACCAGGACATATGTCATCGCCACATGCACACCCTTCTTTCGCGTAAATTTTTTTTTTTGGGGGTGACCAATCTGAACATATGAAATGGGGTGTAGGCGAAAGGAGAGAAAAGTATACATGCGGACATGAAAAGTAGTACATATTCGTTTGCTCCCGTCTTGCTAGCACTACACCCTCCATTAGGCTAACATCGCATATAGCTGACGATTGCAAGCCCCGAATCTGCTGTAATCATTCCAGATGCCACACTGTGCATCACTTATGCATAGAGCTTACTCTCATATGTTTTGGCCGTTGATGGCCTTCTGTTTGCTGTCTGTCCCTCTCATTCTACGGTCATTACATCGGCATATAGCTTCTGGCATTTACCCTCACCCTATAAAATCCGCCAGGTTGTACGACCAACAGACAACGCGGGAATGCAAAGGAAATATTCATATAGTTCTCATATCTCATAGGCCTGATGCTCATATGTTTGGGTCGTACACTGGCAGCACGTCGTTGCAAGGCAATACTATCTAGAAGCAAGCCATACGACAAGACGAAGATGTCGAAATCTCTCGTCATAGCATATGAACGTATACAGATATACTTATTCAAGATAATCCGAGCCGAGCTCTAGAACATCATCATCATCGCATGCCCTCTGGGCTAATTGTTTCTTACCATACATAAGCTGCTCGACGCATGAAGTGCTCAATATTCGGTGAAAGGTGTGCTATAGATTCGACGCACCAGGACCTTTGATGTAGCTCTCACGGCTTACGAATAGTGTCTCTTGTCTAAGATTATACGGAACACGGAAAAATAGATTTGCCTGACACCACAGAGACAACGTCGGCAAGGGGCGAGATAGTCTGGGTTGTTCATTGGCCTGCATGTCAAGGGGGTGTGTGATCTCGCTCCCATAGTAGCATTCATCTGCTCTATCCTTTACCTTTTGTATCCTTGCCCTGCATGTTGCAACTTGCAGTCGCCTCTGCGTATTGATGCCATTGATAATGGATACAGAACACGGGCTTAAACTCTTGATATGGTACAAATATCCCATACACCTCTGTTGGAAGGTAATGTATCGCCAGCCGGAAAGGGACGTACAATGTGCGTACATATATATTAAAATGCAATGTTGATGGCAAGCTGCCTCTGGCGAATAGCGGCTCGCTACGACATTCGTTTACGTATCGGGGTAGCTGCAGAGAGGCAAGGCTGCTCGAGTCCACCGAGCTGAGTGGAATGCCGAGCAACCCATGGAAAGGCATGGTGGGTGGGAGCGAATGGGCATCTTGAATGATCATGCGTGGACAACACATGAGGGTAGCGATATCAAAACGCCCATGTACAAGATGCCGTCTTTTGAACAGCTCGCCCGACTATTAGCGAGTTGAAATAGGAAACGAAAATAGCCGATTAAGAAGCAGCATAGAGGAAATGAGACGTGTCTTACAGAGAAAAGAACAGTACATAGCTGTGTGGCCTGCTTGAACATGCATTTACAGACAGACGAGCGAATGATGACCATATATGGCTGAATAGACGAGAAAAGCCAGCATGAGGGCGTGTGAGAAACTTACGAAAACGGACCAAGTAAGCCAGCAGAAGGAAAGGAAAGGATAGGAAAGGAAGCGATCTCCCGTACCCCCANTTGTCGTACTTAGCACTGCATGTTGCAGAACCAACCATAATTGCAATTTCCCAAGCGTCCGAGGGAATAAGTGAAGCCTCTCTCTGTACATAATACAACTGTCTTTTTACGAGCAGCACAGTATGTATTGCACATACCGTGATAGCAAAGTCCGCCTCCCTCTACATGTACATCTACGCAAATCTGCTTGGACTCCCTTCCGATTCATTACACGGCAGCTAGATTCTTGCAGTAGTTAGTTGGCTGACTCAGTGTAAACGAACACCGCTAGCAGCACAAGTCTCCGATGAAGTCAGCAGGAATAGGCCGAGGTGGTCCTGTAGCCCTGTGTTCAGATCTTAGCGTGCTCCCTGTGCTGTATTTTTATTTGTTCTATGCCATTAAAGAGTCAGAGGAAGGCTGGAATAATAACCTGTTTGCTGCATTCCATCTGTTTTGCTTTAGTTCTGATCTTGACTAAGCTTATATTACATATAGTCACAGACAAGTCTCGCCCTCGATTGGTAGCATATTGTCTTTATTGATCTGGCCGGCATCCCTTTGACTGGCTATTTGCTATACATGGCTTTGAATCTTTGATTATCGTAAACCGTGGCTCGCCTAGAAAGCTTGGCGTATATTCGACTTTAACTAATAATAAATTGACCGCCAGCAGGCCCGAGGAATGCGCGACGACATTGCAACAGCATTGACGTTGCCGCTATTGGCACTCTTCACAGTTCTCTGTCTTTGCCGCTCAGACTCCTGGTACATACAGCTACAACCGTACGGAGTATAACGGAGTTGTAGCCCGTCCAACTGGCCTGACAGACCCGTATTGTCCGGGCCGAAATGACTGCCGCATATAGATATACTCGTATATTGCGCATCGATTGCCTGGACGACCAAGCCGTGGCAAATCTTTTAGTCCAATATAATCCTAACCTCCAAGATTTCAATATAGCGCTGCTTAGTGAAAAGCTAGTGAATGTTTTTAGGCCGGTCATCTGCATAGATCAAGAAACATGAATTACGTTGGCGATCCGAAACACCTGATGCTATTTTATCTCCTCTCTAGGGTGGCCTATGAAACCACATGTTCTCTCCTTTGTACATTACGTCTAATAATGGTTCTGGACGGGCGACTGACCGTTTTACAAGCGGACTCAGAATGGCTCTCATGGTTTAAACATAGACTGTCTTTTCCTTTTCTTCTCTCTTCCCGCCGGCTGCGCCACGAAGCGTAAAGCGCACGAGGTGCTATATGTGCTCTATTATGTCCATATGCGATTCAAGCCACCAATAACAGTATATTTTGTAGCCTCGACAGGCCACCTAGAAGGCTAGATTCCCCACACTGGATAACAATAGCAGGCCAAATGTCACCTCTTGACCACATTGTACGTACTTTCATTCCTCAGCCTGGCGATATCTTCTGTTCCTGCACTTCTCAGCTTTACCATTAGAAAAGAAAGAAAACAACCTGTATTTTCCATCCCATATGTCCATGGGCTAGAGGAGCAACACTCAAACAAGAGACCGAGATAGTACTACTAGTGGCAGTACTCCTAACTCTATCACCAGACAATTCTTACTAAACTAAGGGTGGTATACTTGATGTTCCGCCAAAGAGCTAGACACTTAATTTTAAACCCATTCTTTTGTTTCCTGTCCGCTGACTATGTTGGAATCTTTGTCTTGGTCGCATTTGCTTGGCCATATTACGCCACTTCAATAGCGTAGAGGCCACCCTTTATTTGCTTCTACAGCTCCTGCTGTGCATCTGAGTACATACAGATACATATGTATGAGCAGTTATTATGCAAACATACAATTCGACAGCGCAAACCAACCCCGTGGCATGATCCAGCTGTGAGAAGACACACCAAACTCGGAAGATTTATGATAGGCCAACGTAAGTTCTCTCCTCTTCCCAGTGAGAATCTCTCGATAGCCCCAAAGTGATGACCGTTCTAATTTTGGCATTGTATATAGGCTACCACTTGAATATCAAAGGGAACACCAAAGCGGCCAACGGAGCTTTACAGGGCACCGAAAACACAACTTGTGGTTCATCATTGTTTATCACCGTGACGACACGTCATCTGTACTGTCTAGATCTATACAAGCCGGGAAATATTGCATTGTAGACATACAAAGTAACCTAAATACTTGAGCAAGGAAAAGAAAAAAAGGTCGCCTTCCTCCAACCCTTTATGAGTTTCGTGCCAGCCGACAGCCACCCTTGGGGATAAAATAAGAATGCTTTTTTTGCCCTTCAACACCTAGTGATAGTTCCCGTCTGTTTTATCTGTTTTCTTCTCTATGTAGACCGCGAGCTAGCAGGTGGCACGAAGCATCCACAGCCTGATAACAAGCCATCTCTTGTTCGTTTCAAGCCCTCGGTATTGCTCCTACTACGCCAAGAAACCCGGCAATAGTCAAGGTCTGAGAAGGGAATGAGTACAGTACGGTTGATCGTCAACATGCTGCCTTTATGTGTCTAATTGTGTACAAAAGACAAAGGATGGCGCTGACTATGGCTGACAAAGTTGAGACATGGCGTTCGTTGTTCCATGCCGGTACTGAAATCATGTGTGAGGGACCAGAGACCTTTTTATTTTTTTATTCGGGCTTCCAGAGGTAGACTATCCGGGCAGTGAAATACGTAGTAGAAGAAAGAAGGTTGTTGGGTTGGGACTTTCTTCTTTCTCGATCATGGCTTTTGTCTTTGCCTATCATGTGAGAAGCGTGTAGGTCTCTGATTCGATTCTGCTCTGATATACAATCTTGGTACACCAAAGCAACTTCTGACTCTGCAGATACATCCGTGGGTATGAAACACTTGCGTTTTTTAGGTTATCGAACTGAACATGGCTAACACGGCGATGGCTTCCTTCTGTCTAGTATACTATCAAAAGAGAAACCAAATGTTGTAACAGTGTCATAGACTAGATGAGACTGGTCCTAGTCATGCTACGGACGGAGCAACATGGCGGAAAAAAAGGAGAGGGGGGGGGGGGCTCTTCGGCCGCTCGTGTTTCCTACTCGCCACTACTTGAGCCTGGATAGTCGGAGCAGGAGTGATTCTGCAGGTCGCAGTTGATTATGTTATCTTGGATCCTGTTGTGTGACAAGTCCATCTCGCGCTTTTGTTTCTGAACTTTTCTGAACTTGACTACGAGTAGGAGCTGGCCATGTCTGCAGGCGAGCGTTCCAGCTAGAACCATGAGATTTGTGTCTTGTCTAGCATATCAGCAGGTCGTGTTATCTGTGTACTACTACACTATCCATGGCAGGACCGTTTTACTCCAGTCGCAGCAGATCCTGTGATGTCGATGTCAGACCGCCGATGTTTCTTTTACCATGGCTTTGTTACTTAGAGAGCCTTTTCGGAAGAGAGGGGTCTGAGTTCCTAGTCGTTTCTTGTTTCTAACTTGTCATTACGTATACCGTTAGTTCTTTAGATTAAGCTCGGAAGAAAGCTACGGCCTATTACAAGCTATTGAAACGACACAAAAAAAAGCAGCGACTCCAAGAATGACTCTAGGATATCTCCGGCCCAACTTTGGTTCTTTAGTAGTATTCCAAGTGTCAGTCATGGGTTCTGTTGGAAAACTTGGGTTTTTTTGTCCGTTAGTTTGAGGCTTCCTTTAGTCCTCGACGATCCCGTTGTTTCTTTGAGTTTTGGATGTTTTAGCGTCAGTTTTGGAACTAGAGAAAAAAGCATGGTTGGGTCTGAGAATTCCATGGCCCAGCGTGATTTGAAGCGTCGGACCCCGCGCCCTAAAACTTTTTTGATGTTAGACCGCAGGGTCCGTAAGAAGAAGAGGAAAAAAGAGAGAAGACATGAATGTATCGATCACTAGGCAGGCCTCCCAACCTCGACCGGAAACTGCGTGATGCTTTAAGAGCAATATAGTCGATACTTTATGCGACCGGCGTCAAAGCTAGAGAACGCTCTAGTCAGCAGGAAGTATCAAGTAGTGTGAGCTATGACACTGTGTCGGAATATGCAGTATGGAAAAGGGCGAACGGGCTAATTAGATCAATGCCCGTCTAGCTTGAATAACAGAGAACTTTGATATCAACGGATAGCATAGAGACATGCGTAATCAGCAAAAGCAGAAACTCATATAGTTTGTTATTCCTAACCGCTCGCAGGAATCGTATATAGCTATGATGTCTGCATTAATTATAGCATCTCCGTTTGGTAGAATCGGCTCGATAGTCAGGCCGACAACACATATCTGCCACCTTGCCACCTTACTCAGGCGATATGATTGATGATCCGGTTCACCTGTCACTCGCTAATATTACAGCTGTTCGGCCTAGAATAGACTCTGGTTTTACATTTATAGAGTTGGTTGAGATACAGAGTATTTGGTCCGATTCTTATCTTTGTTTGCATAGCCTTCCACGCCAAAAAAAAAGAAAATAAGGCAAAGAACCTGTGCGTTATAGTTTCAGATCAAATGCTTAGGAAGCGTCTAAGTTGAGACGGTGACCAAGCAACCGCTATGGTCTAAAATGACAATCTTGGCTTTTGCTATATAAAAGCTTGCGAAGCTGGGCAAATCGCGTGGTTAACCATTTGATAATGCCGCATACATGGTCAGAAACTTCTAGAACGACCCTTTGCACTGCGGCGGTGGTCCGAACATCACGACGAATGTTTGAGAAGCGACGATCATCCAGTAGGGTTATATATCATATTAGGGTCTACAGATGAAAAGAACAGAGTTTAAAAGTATATATACATGTGACTGCTGCATTATTGTGATCGAGTACAGCCAGTGCAGATCACGTGAGACTCCACATTGGGACCTCAGAGTACCCATAATACACTTTTCCGTTTTGGGCCACAAAATCGGCTACTAATCAATTAAACAATAAACTTTGTGGACTAGGATGGCCGGACTTACAAGAGCTTCTCGAACAGCTCTTTTGGCTGCAAGTTGGTAAAAAAAAAAGAAAAATCTGCTGGCAAAAGGACGAAGGATAAGATTTTGGCCCAACATCTGGGCTTTCTAGCTGCCTAACCAGAGAAAAGGAAGAGTCAACAGAGAAGCCGTCGAAGTTGGGCGGCACGGCACAGAGAGCTGTGAGGATGGAAGAAGGGAATTGTAGAGGCAAACTAATTAGCTAGATATGAAATCTTCTCTTTTTCAACTTGGTAAAATGCCGTCTCCATCTCGTTTGACAATGTAGTGACTGCAGTCGCCTATTCGTGTGCCATTCTTCTTGTCCGACTGCGTTGTGCCTTGTACTTGCCCAGCTTGAACAGGCCGGCATGTGCCACCCGCGCCATCATCGGGACCACCGATTGTCGTATTGAGCTGAGTTCTCGTGCTGAAAGAGTCCCCGATTCGCATCTTCCGGTTTATATTCAACATCTAATATATGTTCCATTGAGTTACGACATCTAGATCGTCGTTGTATGTGCAGTTCCATCACTCGTGATGTCTAGGCCCGGACAGTACTATAATCACTACCGATGCGCGATGAATCCGACATCATACTGGATACACTTTGCATCTAGAGGATACAAAGCGCCCCCAACGATACAGAGAGTATATTGAATGACTAGTATTCTATTGTACGGGTCGTATCGCAGTTATATCGGACGACATGACCCAGTAGCCATGGACGCAAACTCCAAACCCAACGGGCATATCTTGCTGCCACCACCAGAAAAACAACTGTCTGCCCCACTGCCAAACGGAGAATCGAACTTGCGTGCTCCGGTGATCTCGTTCGAATAGTCGGATAATAGTTAGGGCTTTCCTCCGGCACGTTGTGCTACCACGTGTCTAGCCCCGGGTCGTTAGACTGATGGTGGTATCCTTCTTCAGCAATAACCCGCCTCTTTTAAACTACCCCTTTGAAATTCTAGAAGCTCTGTTGGCACCATGGCTATTCTAGTCTGGGTAACTACTTTGTCGCTCACACTCTCTTATCTTATCTGATCGATCCGACCAATCTTGAGGCAGGGCGTATTGGACAGACAGGAAACAAGAAAGTGGCGTATGGCATATTCCAACACACACGGAGAGAGCGTGAATTCATTTTGGGTTAAATACATCCCAAGGTAATGTTGGATTCCCAAGTTGTAGGCTTATTGCTTACCTTGAATCCATGTAACAGCCTGTGTGGCTCTGATATGCACAAGAAGCCAAATTCTCGGCGATGAACCAGGACATATGTCATCGCCACATGCACACCCTTCTTTCGCGTAAATTTTTTTTTTTGGGGGTGACCAATCTGAACATATGAAATGGGGTGTAGGCGAAAGGAGAGAAAAGTATACATGCGGACATGAAAAGTAGTACATATTCGTTTGCTCCCGTCTTGCTAGCACTACACCCTCCATTAGGCTAACATCGCATATAGCTGACGATTGCAAGCCCCGAATCTGCTGTAATCATTCCAGATGCCACACTGTGCATCACTTATGCATAGAGCTTACTCTCATATGTTTTGGCCGTTGATGGCCTTCTGTTTGCTGTCTGTCCCTCTCATTCTACGGTCATTACATCGGCATATAGCTTCTGGCATTTACCCTCACCCTATAAAATCCGCCAGGTTGTACGACCAACAGACAACGCGGGAATGCAAAGGAAATATTCATATAGTTCTCATATCTCATAGGCCTGATGCTCATATGTTTGGGTCGTACACTGGCAGCACGTCGTTGCAAGGCAATACTATCTAGAAGCAAGCCATACGACAAGACGAAGATGTCGAAATCTCTCGTCATAGCATATGAACGTATACAGATATACTTATTCAAGATAATCCGAGCCGAGCTCTAGAACATCATCATCATCGCATGCCCTCTGGGCTAATTGTTTCTTACCATACATAAGCTGCTCGACGCATGAAGTGCTCAATATTCGGTGAAAGGTGTGCTATAGATTCGACGCACCAGGACCTTTGATGTAGCTCTCACGGCTTACGAATAGTGTCTCTTGTCTAAGATTATACGGAACACGGAAAAATAGATTTGCCTGACACCACAGAGACAACGTCGGCAAGGGGCGAGATAGTCTGGGTTGTTCATTGGCCTGCATGTCAAGGGGGTGTGTGATCTCGCTCCCATAGTAGCATTCATCTGCTCTATCCTTTACCTTTTGTATCCTTGCCCTGCATGTTGCAACTTGCAGTCGCCTCTGCGTATTGATGCCATTGATAATGGATACAGAACACGGGCTTAAACTCTTGATATGGTACAAATATCCCATACACCTCTGTTGGAAGGTAATGTATCGCCAGCCGGAAAGGGACGTACAATGTGCGTACATATATATTAAAATGCAATGTTGATGGCAAGCTGCCTCTGGCGAATAGCGGCTCGCTACGACATTCGTTTACGTATCGGGGTAGCTGCAGAGAGGCAAGGCTGCTCGAGTCCACCGAGCTGAGTGGAATGCCGAGCAACCCATGGAAAGGCATGGTGGGTGGGAGCGAATGGGCATCTTGAATGATCATGCGTGGACAACACATGAGGGTAGCGATATCAAAACGCCCATGTACAAGATGCCGTCTTTTGAACAGCTCGCCCGACTATTAGCGAGTTGAAATAGGAAACGAAAATAGCCGATTAAGAAGCAGCATAGAGGAAATGAGACGTGTCTTACAGAGAAAAGAACAGTACATAGCTGTGTGGCCTGCTTGAACATGCATTTACAGACAGACGAGCGAATGATGACCATATATGGCTGAATAGACGAGAAAAGCCAGCATGAGGGCGTGTGAGAAACTTACGAAAACGGACCAAGTAAGCCAGCAGAAGGAAAGGAAAGGATAGGAAAGGAAGCGATCTCCCGTACCCCCATGTTCTGGCTTGTAGGCACGAACAAGGTGATATCAAAATGGGGGGGGGGGGGGGGGTAAGTGAGCGACAAGGAACTAGGCCATATGGAGCTTCAATAGCAACTGTATGACATGGTATACTGCCTGCTCTAGAGGAACGAGTGAAGGGATAGCAATGCACTTACAGGCATGATTTGTCCAGCATCCAGCCTAAGCCGGACTAGCATCAATCACGATGTAGACAGCAAGCGTGCTCCTAGAGGCTGACCCTCGCCTTTGCCACCAGATCACAAGTATGGAGCCGGGTGAAAGAGGAAGTGTGGCGTTCGACACGCCCCCCTACCAGGCGTTCTGGGTCGACATTCGCCCTCTGCAACCCAGCACGGACGAAGTAGATTGTATGTGAGGGGGGGGTGTAGTTGCGCACTGGCTCGACAAAGGCCCGGTCGTTTGGTGTCACTGAAATCCTACCAGCACGAACCTGCCGCTGCTTTGTATAAGCCATCTGCTTTCGATCGTGGGTTTCCGTGCTTCTGTGCTTCTGTACAGGAGAGCCTGCCCTCGAGCACTTTGCCAGCACGACACGATACCATAGCCAGAACAACCGGCCCATCGTGCCAGAGGTCACCAGGGACATTGCCAGTCCGAGGATATCCGCTCGCCGGAGACCAGCCAGTCCAATCGGCTTGCTCTCGTCGTAGGCCAGAGAAGGACTGACGTCGAGAAAAGGCTCGAGCATCAGAATCCCTGTATTCTCGGTCACCTCGACGCCTCTGATTGGCTGGAGCTGGAGTTATTCATGTAAGTAAAAGTGGGACTGGCCAATCAGAGGCGTCGAAGCGACCGAGTTTCTCGAGAAACCTGCATATAACGACTTGGTGGGATATCAAGGTCGAACATCGTCTAGTATGGGCGATATCGAGATATCGGAGGGCATGAAGAGAGCAGGAAGGCCGAGAAAGGGGGACCCCCTCGGCGGGCTCTGGGGGGAGGATAAAAGGGCTGATTTGAGAGAGAAAGAACTGGACTTGTTTCTCTTCCGTATCAAACTATCCAGATCATCTACACCCCTCGAGGAAAGAAAAGCCCTTGGCTGCGATAGATCCCGTGTTGAAACAGCTATACCACTGCCTGCTCCCGTCTAGCATCGTCATCTTCATCCTTATACCGGTCGTTGTAGCATCTTGGCTCCTCGCTCCCCCGTCTCACGGCAGTCTGCTTTGCTCGTGCCACACCCCGTCCAACCCCCCCCAGACTTCTCTAGAACCAAAGAGTCCGTGATCCAGATCCAGATCACTTCGCACCCTCTCACACGCAGCCCACCCTCTGTCAAGACGCCTCTCGGGCTTTAGTGCTACACACGCGAGCTTCGTACGCCCCCCCCTGGCCCCCCTCGCTTCTTAGTAGTTGTGCGTACCCTATACACACCCCCCCATATCTTGTTGGAATATTCAGTCAAGAGCCTGCCCAGAAAGAGGATTCAGATAGTTCTATAGACTTTTGTAGTCGAGCCGGCCCTAAACAGCAGATAAGAAAAGGAAAAAAGAAAAAAAAAAGTTTAAATATGGACGTCGCCCCCCAGGACTCCGGCTTTGACGAGTACTTCGACTACAGCCTATGGCAAACGCAGCAAACGCAGCAAAACCACGGCCAGAACCACAGCCACAGCCAGAGCTTCAGTCCCGCGCCCTCTGACTTCGTCATGAGCGACAGCAGCTCCGAGTCGGACCGCTCCGATGGCTCCTTCTCCCCGGCGTACGGCGCCGGCTACAGCCCGGCCTCGTCGCCCGGCTCGAGCATCTCCAATCTGCCGCTGAAGAAGCGCAGCCGCCGCGTCGAGGACCCCGAGAAGACTGCCAGGATGCGCGACATCAAGGCCTGCCTGCGCTGCCACATGCGCAAAGTCACTGTAAGTAGACGGATGATATCTTGAAAACGAAGTTGTAAAAGCCCGATGTCTGTGATTTGCCCGATTTCCTCTTTCGTCCGTGTAAGTGCTCCAACGTACGCCCTCCCCTCCAGCCAGGTCGGCTCCCTGCATCTGGTGACAAGCCACATTTGGCCTGGCCTGGCTCGGCTTGTACGGGGGTGGCTCGTCTACGATAGTCAAGACGTCGTGTTCTGCCACGGCCCCACTTTTACAGTGCTGTGTAAGAGCCTGGTTTATTCGACATTAATTCGTTTATTCTCTTTATTTTGGCAGACACACGGACAGTTAAACACACCCCTCCTCTGCCTCACCAGAGTTTTTCCTTTTTTTTAATCTTTTCTCGGGCTTTTTTTTTTCTGTAGTTTAGCGTCAGCTTACTAACCCGAGTTCCAGTGCAATGTCAGCCCGTGCTCCCACTGCCAAAAGTTCAACCCTGATATGCCCATGGAGGCCTGCATCCACGAAGGCCGTCTATCGAACATTGGCTCTGTCTTCAAGCACTTTGCCGGTAAGTCTCCTGCTCTGGATTCCCCTTTAAGACTCTTGCTAGGGTGGAGGGCCTGGGGCCTGGTGCGCACACGCCCCTTCTTCTGGTCTCCTGGCCTGACATCCAGCACGGTCCCTTCCCATGCTTCCTCTACTGTCTGCTCCTCTGCCTCCCTCATGTTTTCCTGCCGTGCCGGCCGTGGGGGGAGTATTGGTGCTTTCCCGAGCTTAGGCAGACCAGCCAAGGCTTGCCAACACACCCTCCCTCCCGTCCCACTGTCTCACTCGCCTTTTCTTCCCTTTTTTTTTTTCTTTTCTTTTTTCCCCAATGAACCTGAACGCCTGCTGACTCAAGGGCGTGGCTTTATCTTGCTCGCTTCCCACAGACATCGCCATCCCGCCTACCAAGCCCAACGGCGTTCTATACCAAGTCTCGATCAGCCTCGGCGGCGCTTACACCGCCCTGAGCACCCAGCAGTGTGTTCGTCCCGACGGCACGTGGACGCTGACCTTGGATCCCAGTGCCGCCAACGAAAACTGCGAGAGACTGGTCAACATGGCCGGCAGCCACCTCGTCACCGACAGCCCTGGCTTCCAGACCGAGATGAACAAATTCCTCAGTCTCTACTTTAGAGGCGGCCCGAACATGCCCAAGGTAGGCTGGACTGCCTGGTATCCCCCATCGTATCTACTTGCTAACCTTTCTACTAGTATGACCTGGTCTCTAGCATGTGGGAACTGCTTTGCATGTTCACTATCTGGAAGACCGAGAGCTTTTCCTACGGCGACGGCGCCCACTACCCAGAGCTTACCCAGCAGCTGCGCCATATCGCCCAGCGCCACATCAAGAGTCTGGAGAAGAAGGTCATCGGCTTCCTCGACGCGATGCTTTCTGGAGCCAAGCCCAAGAAAGAGAAGCTGGCTGACGAGAAGCCCGCGCTGTTTGTTTGCCTGTGGCAGCTCATCTTCATGTACTACAACCTGAACCAGTTTCTCCGTCCATGCTTCTTTGGCAGTATGGGTAAGTGGCTCCCCTCTCCCGATCTGTATCTGATGCCGACATGGTGGCGGTCTACAGGCCGTGCCATTCTATTGGCTCAGCTATCCACTCCAGCCCGGCATGTCATAGCCTGATCTCCCGACTGACACTTCTGCAGAAAACTTCGAGTCCGCTAGACATGTCGCCAGCCGCCTGTATCTGGCCATCATGGTCTACTATACCGGCCATTTCTATATGCCCGCCCAGCTGGAGCCTGAACTCAACCCCAGCTCTCTGCCCGTCTCGTCCCGTCGCCAGCACGACATCGCTTCCAGCTTTGAAGAGGTCAAGACCCAACGCAAGGCGTACCGTAAGTACTCATTCTCTTTGTTGTTTCGGCCATTCAGAACATGGGATTGTGTTTTTTTTTTGGCCGCTGTTACCTCCCTCTTGCTTTCCCTCTCGTTCCAGCCTTATACTGCAGCTGTAGCCAATCACATGTCTACGCTTGCCAGTGCGCTGTATCTCTCATCCAGCTTCTACCTCCCCTACAAACCGTCTGAAATAACATGCATGCTGACGTCACTCTTCTCTTTTTTCTCCCACAGTGGCCGCTACTCAGGTCGATTCCAGCGAGAACCTCTTCGATCGCCATCTCTACCACACGGTCGTCTCCCACGAGCAGTCCAAGCTGTGCAAGCGTCGCTCGCGCAAGAGACAGCCTCCCACCGTCTCTCTCGTCGTCCCAACTGCACTCAACAACGATATCAGTATGGGCCTCGGCATGGAGCACGATCCCGGCTACTACGCTTACTACGCCCAATAAGAGACTCGGGGGCTGTAGTAGCTGTACCACCCCCTCCCCGTCTCTATCTCTTCTTCATCCTCTTCGTTTCTTTTGGTGTTCTGTTGTCACTGACGCCCATCGTGTCTTTTTTTTTCCTTTGAGCGTTGTCTCTTTCTCTTTTGTCTACCCAGCGACATCTTCTTTCCGGCCATAGCCGATGCTTTTTGTTTTCTTTTTTTTTTTCATGATTTCATGATGACGATGATAATGTTCTTTCATGGTTGGATTTGGGTTGGATTTTTGTTTTCTTTTCTGCTATTTATGCAGTACTTTGTATCGCAAGTTCTTATTTTCTCCTAGAAAATGGGAAACCAAGATGGGATACCACGCTATATTCTTACTAAGAATTCTATAGCGAGTCTCGCTCTTTTCAGAGGCCACACACGTGATGCTAAAACATCACTAGCAAAAGCTTGTTTTTTTTCAACTCGACGATTTCCTATGTATCTTTTTTTAGTTGTATTTCTTTTAGCTGTATTTTTTAGTCCTTTAACGATTTCACGAAACATGTATTGTATTTAGCTTATATCTCCCATTTTCAAAGAATTTAGTTCAATTTAAAGAAACCCAATTAAATACTCCGCCAACACATCATGATGTGGATAAAGATAACCCAACCCCCTCCACAAGGAATAACAAGGTGACTAATGAGGAAAAAAAAAAAATCTTATATTGTGCTTCATAGACTAAGGATGAGACATCATCATGAATAGACATTGAAATAAAAAATACTCTCAAGCCAACAAAATCAAGTTGGGTCGAAAATGGGGGGCGTAAGCGTAACATTCGCTAGTGAGGCAACACGCCTATTCGACCACCATCACGATATTCTTGCCCGACCTCCATCTTCTCTCGCTTTGTCCACTCCCCTCCATCTCTGATAATAAACAGATAAATGCCCATCATGGACTTTGTTTTCCTTTTTGTCGTTTACAAGAGTTATGGGGTGACTTCCTTTACGGTCACTATAATCTTGCCACACCGTTTCTTGCCAGCTTCCTTGCGTGTGTCTGCGATTACTGCCGAAATCTCGTCAAGGTCTAGTCCAATCGTAGCCTTGCTATTCACCGAGATATCGAGCTTAAGACCGTCCGTCAGACTAGCACCTCTTAGGCTGCATGTGAATCTACAACACGCCAAGCATGGGATTGCATGTGTCAGTAGGCAATTCAGACCATGCTGGATAAAGGTGTAAGAGAGAACATGGGAGGTAGCATGGATGGTCGGTAGAGGTGTACCTCTATTAGATTTGATCGCAAAAGAAAAGAAAAGAGAAGGATGTAAGATGGAGAGGAACTCACGTGACCATATCAGACATATCGCTCGCCAGTGCCGGCGGACAAGCCACGAACGTTGCCAATACACTAGCGACGGCACCCAGATAGACACCCCAGAAGACAGCGTCGCGGTGGACACTGGAAACCAGCTTCTTCAGTCCATCCAGTACCGCCCGGTCATGCGCCGCCAGCTTCGCGCCCCAGCGGCTCGTCGTCGCCACTCCCAACACGGCCCGGGCCACATGCGACAAGCCCGGCGCGTTCGGGTGTCCCGCCGTGGCAGCGTGCAGCGCGAGCGCCGAGTTCCCGGCCTCGTCGAGATCCATGCGGTGCCAAATCTGTGCGGCAAAGATGCGCGCGAGTCCCGTGCCGTAGATGGTCGGCGTATTGGCAAAGTCGATGCCAGAAGGTAATGCGTTGCGTAGGGTGGCGGCGATACAGTCAACCACGGAGATGTAGTCGGCATCGGTTTGGTTCGGTGCAAATCGTGGGTACAGGTAAACCAGGGAGTCGAGGGGATCGCTTTCGCGGATCTCTCGGGGAAGCTTCATCATGAGTGACCCTTCGCGGTTCGAGCCCGTACAGAATGTCACGGTGCGAATATTTCTAACAGCCTCGACAAAAGCCTCGACCACGGTGACAATGGCGGGAAATTGCTTACGGCGACGTTTGGACATACCAAAGATCTTACCCTCTACAGTCTCGTTCATGTGCTTCATACGCTTTGTGCTCTTGAAGAAGCCTCCGTCAACGGTGTAGTTCGCGATGCTCTGTACGGGGTACGGCGACGCATCGTCATGGTGCATCAGCATGCTGCCGTAGCCACGGAACCCGCCGCCGCACATGTACACATCAACGCCCTTATCGTCAGTAGTATATGCTTGCCGTAGCGCAGGGAACTCGTTGCATAACTTGGCAAACGCCGAGACCATGCCAGCCTGGAGCGTATCCAACTCCGCCGCACGCAACTGGGCATCTGGGCTTTCCAAGATCTTGGACAACCGTGCCGCGCCAAACGGGAGGCTCTTGCCCGTGAGAGCAGCGGCGATCTCATAGCCTTCGATGCTCGTGTCAACCCAGCTCATCTGGACAGAACCACCGCCCAGGTCAAGGAACAGACCGCCGCTGTGGATACTGGGGAAGGAGCTACGAGAGCCCATGACGGCGCCGAAGAGCGTCTCAACTTCAGGGGCTAGCACGTAAACACCGACTCCGGCGGCACTGTCGATACTCTGCAGCATTGTGGCAGCGTTGGCGGCTTTGCGCATAGCTTCGGTAGCCATCACGGCAAAGTGAGATGTCGGCACGGCGTACTGATCAGCGATACGCTTGAAGCGCGCTAGTACTTTGGAGACAGTAGTGATGGTGTCCTCGGGGAAGGTAGGGGGATCGGTTCCAGAGAGGTTCAAAGCATCATAGAGCGATATAGCAGCCCGCTCCTTGTAGACAGTGCACAGCAGACGCGAAGTGGGTGGCGAAAGATCCGAGATGGAGAATCTAATTCCATTGCTATCGGGTCGAGAGTCCTGTCAGCGAGTTGCAAGATGGCATTGTCCTGTCGGGTTTGGTCACTCACCTTCCCATATCTACAATGGCAAAGAGCAGACCACTTGGATCGGACGGGTCCCATGCCGGCAACTTCTCCTGGAAGTTTCCCAGAGTCACGATCTCAACCGACATTGTGATATCGACTGCCGACCTGAGTCTGATGGGCCTGATGGGTTAGTCCGGTCAGTGGCTATAGATACAACAAATAGTCTGGCTATTAGAGGTTGTGAAACACAAGTGAGTCGCCAAGACGCAAGAAAGGAAGTTCCCGCTCGACGTCGCACAAGCCGACAAACGATAAACGATAAACGATGCTGGTATGGCGGTTTATAATTGTATGAGATGCTATCGAGTCTCGATTATCCAGTATAAGAAAAAATGAAACCTCGATGCGATTGTTTTTATCTTGTGGCTTTGTCCGGATCAGGCTGTTGCACGATCAGGCGCCTTGCGGTACTTTCCCAGTTTGCGCTATAGAGAGCCCATCATCCCACCAAAATACTGGCCAATCAAAAGCCACATCTTTTCAGCTTTAATCGGCAGTGGTTTGCCTACCCGATATCGAATGTCAGAGCAAGCCAAGTCTTGGAGAAAGACTCGAAGTTATGACAGTGTGCAAACATGGCCAATACTGCTAGATTTCGATATATGCATCATACCTACGTGGTTGTACGAACTGATTCGAACGGACTATTGCCATCGCCAGTTCTAGTACCACCAGCACCACCACCGATGTCCTTGTTCGAAATACTTTGGCTGGATCATACAGTCACTGGCAGTCTATATGCTTAGAGTCTGGAGTCTCCATCTTTCAGTTCAGACGGAGGCCTGCCCTGACTTTTCTTCGCCCTCATCATGGCTCCTTATATCAAATCGCTAAGATAAGTGCCAAGGCACTTCCAATAGAATAGTCCGTAAAGCAAACCCGTATATTGCAATGGCTATATTCTCGACAATATGTATATTACCTATTTAATGTTCTCATCGGCCATTTTAGAAGCTATACTAAGCAAGTCCCATATCCGAACGATGATCGACTACTCGCCACCCTCTTGTCTCCCTCCTAGGCTTTGGTCTGTGGGTTACAGCGGCTTTTCTCATATTCAAAACATGGCTTTATTATCACCGTGTTCAAAGCTCAAAATCTCCCTAGCCCTCAATGGAAAATTACACAATGGCCATGCTTGCAACTACAGTTTAGTCAGGTCGAAAGCCCAGAAGGCGTTGTGTCGAGCCAGCCAGGTATTCCTCGTCTGCCAATGCCGTGCTATCTTGTCCGTCGTTCTGCCTCCGTCATTTCTCGGTAAATCGAGGGGTGAGGAGAGGAGATTATCAAAGGCACAGTGCGTCCATGGAGTTTCCTTCAAGAACCCAAGCAGAAAGCCGGTAGATTCCACAGAAATCAATTTCTTATAGCGGTACAGCGTCCTGTTGAAGTGGATGTAAGGGCAAGTTTCATACACTGGCTGTGCGCCATAAGCCCTAAGCGGGATTTGTAAAGCAAAAAAGAACTTCTTCCTTAGCACGCTTAGGTCAGGCTTGCTTCAATGCTTCTCTCGAGGCGCACGGAGGCCCAGCGAAATGCTAAAACAAGTAATATGACTAAAAGAGAAAAAAACAATGCGTTGCGTTGCAAAAAGGCCGGCAAACAAGTTTTTGTCTTTTGTTTTGGAGTGTAAATAAACATTTGTGGCAATACGAAACAAAACAAATAAACAGCCATTTTCATCTGAAAGTAAATAGAGATGGCGATGCTCCATCTTCGGCCTGCATATCCACGATCGATACTCGATCGATATCATGTCAGACGATATTTGCCAAACACCAAAAACATCACTATTCTTCAAAGTCCAAATACAGAATCGATGCTGCAGTGCCGGGGCTTTTCACCTGTCCTGTCGCCCTTATTGTCCCTAACGGTCAACCCACCAGCCGAGATGTCGAAACCACGATATTAGCCTCGCCTTCTGGCTGACATGAAGCCTAATTACGCCAATCAGCATCTTTATCCCCCATCATGGTTAGTAGTGGTATCCAAGACAAGCCAAGCCAAGCTACCGATAACGCCCTTTGTTCTGCTCGGTCCCGAACTCTATGTAGTCGAGGCGAACAGAGCCTAGGCACTTGGCTAAGACTTGGCCCGGGCAACCCACGGAGCTGACACTTGCACTCACCCTTGAATTCCTCATACGATTCTAAAGCCCTTTTATTTGTACTTCTAGTATCTACAGTAGAAACCTCCTTGGAAGGTCTATGTAGTTTCTCCTTTCATTTTGTCAGCAGCTTATTGTTATTCTCTCCACATGTCCGGAAAGCTTAGCAGAAAATCCCCATGTGAGTACAACTGTGAGGGCAAGTGTCACCTCTTCTCACAAATAGCAGATCTTAGTAACAGCCCACTATAGCCTTCAATCCAGGGCAGTCATGTATCATGTTCTGGTACTTGAAGAGCCGCAAAGCGAGCCATCTCAGCCGGATATCTTTTCTTCCCGATATTGATTCATTCTTCTTTTTTTTCCATTTGCTGTATCTTTCTTATTCCACATGCATTGCATATGTTTGTCTCTTGTTTGTTTTTCTTTTCCTCGGGTCGCCTAGTTCCCTGTCTTATTGTTTGTTACACTACTGAAAAGAATTAAACAAGTATTGAAGATCGAGCGGCATTTTTCTTCAATTCTACTTGTTTGGTTTTTCTCGGAAATCCAAGTCCCAGCTATTGATTCCACGGCACTAGAAAAAAAATACATATAAAACAAAAAACAATGACGATAAAAAAGGGGGTGTTGGAGTCCGCCTGACGACAGAATTCTAAGCCCAGCTCAAGCGAGTTATACAGATAATAAAGTAAATATTAAACTCCCAGACAGGGTAACAAAGTACTTTTGTTCCCAAGCTTGCCTCTATCTTCCGGTGTCTTTGCTTTTATCTTAAGATACCCCTTACATGGTGGCAGGTGTTTTATCCAGTATATCATATTCTCTCCAGCCACTTGTAGTTCGCCAGCCCATAAATATTACAGCAATTAGCACCTAAGCCTGACAGCGGGCTAGGATTTCAGCTATAACAGGATGCCAAAGTAAACACTTGTAGACACGTTTAGTCAATAAAGAAACAAGCAACAAGCAAAACAAACACGGAAGGGAAGAATCTATCCAGAGACAAATAAAGAGAGAGCCTATTGTAGTCTTGAGTCAATTATCACATACCATATCACACTGGGAGCCACAAGATATAGGGTGGTGGAAACAGGTTAATATCTCCGCTCAAATATACCTACTGGCGCTCTGGCTTTGGGTGGCTTGCTGAATCCACGCGTAAGTGGTGGGATTTCATGATCACAGTGGCAGATTCTTAAGCAGCATCTCCAAACAATTGCCACTATCTGACTCAATGTTAGCAGAGAAGCTATATAACCCAGACGATCCGAAACCGATGGTGTTCTACACAAGCCAAATATATTGCAATATTGAAGCCGGCACGTCATAATAGCGGATAGGTTCAGGTATTAAGAGACATGCTTCGTATTATTGGTTCTTTCTATCCGTTATATCAGCGGACTAATATCGTTCACGGGTTCTTCTCCCTAGGGTTGCACTTCGATATGGGAATGACCAGTATTTCCTTCATTTTTTTTCTTGTTCTTTTCCCTTGTCCTCTACGTTGCCGTCGTATTCTAGCCGGCAGGAAGTAAATCAACACAAGTAGAAATCTCTAGCAATTCTTTTTTTTTAATTTTGTTTTTAATTTTTGGGCTTACGATGATGTGTTGAACGCCACAAAAACCCTAAGCGAGGTGTGCATGTACCCTAACCCTTGCGCTGTTAGCTCCCACAAATATTTATTTTTATTCATTGTGTAAAAATGTAACATTATTCAAGCATGTTGTTTTTTTCTTCTTCTGACGCGTTCGCGCTATTCACGCGTTTATTTCAACGTCATTTTTTTCTGTCATTTTTTCCAGTGGTTCCTTTCTTTCTTGCCTGGCTTAGGAGAAACCATGCTTTATATTACACACCAAAACTGTTATCAACGTGGTTTTCAGAGGTCAACTACACAATAGTCGAGCATATTAGTTGGAACTGAAGGGCTTCCTTTGCTAGTCTTGTCCCCTCATGATGTTATCGTCGTTTCTTCCCCGCTCCTTTCGAGTAACGTCGCGATAGTTTTGGTATATATGGCTTTTTAGGTCTTAGTCTGTCCCCCAGCCATTTTCTTTTCCTATAGTTTCCCCTCTTTCTATTTCTGTAGACTTGCCATCAAGGTGACTTACACGACCATTCATATGTGCTGGCTCCAAAAAAAAGAAAACATAGATACTTACATAGTTGTAGTGTGCTTGTAATGTCACTGTTTGGCGTATCGCTATTTAGGACAAGTATCCCAATCTGGTCGCTATCTTGTCATTGTCGTATCAATGGACGGACGCTAAGTTGCAGTCGCTTCTCCGCTGGCAATAGAAGGAGAACAGCCTAAGAAGAGAGAGAGAGAGAGAGAGAGAGCCTGGGCCAGAACAAACGCGGGTCGATGCGTTGTCAAACGAGACGTGAAAACTTTGCTATCTTGTTCCGAAATAAGTAACATGAAGAGCTGCCCCGCTCCATATGTTCGTTTACTGGCTTGTTCCCTTGTTATATTATATTATTCACTCGACCCGGAGGAACCCGAACTGGTGATGCTGTCTCTGAGTGCTATCAAAACTAGAAATTTGAAAGGAAATAGTAAAAAGAACAATTAATTGCAATGCTATCACGAGGCCTGCGTGTAAGTCAGCTCAAGATGTTAGAATTATATGTATCCAAAACATGGTCTGGCCCTGTTTAGCCTAGCTTACAGCTCTAGCCAGAACTCGAAAGAGGTTTGACAAGCCAAAAGTACAGGGCACTTCGTTGTTCTTTGCCACTGGGTTGTTCCTTTCTGGCTTTTTCCAAGACCTTGATCACAGACAGTAGCATCTTGCTTTCTCTTGTTCACCGTCTTTTAGGTGTGGCTAGGGTCCCCAGGCCTGCTAAGCTTCGTCCGGGTGCTACTAATCCGGCAAGATACATTACTACTGATGCTGGAGATCTGATAGTACATGTAAGAAGATGAAGTTTTTTCCTTTTTATTCTTCTTCTTTTCTTCAAAGTGCTTGACCGCTTGAAGAGGCCACCTGCCCTATAAATGGCTTATGATATAGATGCAAAAATGCATTGGCGTTTTGGCAAGGCTTGAATCATTTCTTAGGCTGCAGGTTAACCGCCATCAAGAGAGGCCCAATTGAGAGGCAACAAGACACAGTTTCTTGGGCTAGAGGAGGAGTCATGAGAACCCATAGGACGAAAGGATTGTCTTTGTCCCTCGTCCTGTCTTTTTCTTCGTTTCGTCTCGAAATTGACTAATGGGCTCGGGCATAAATGTACATACTTAGACACATAGCTGCAATAGTCAAAGAAAATATTAATAATAGTAACGATAGCGAAGAGAATGGCTTTCGCTAGCGCTGTAATACCTAGCCTGATCTGACACTGTAGCTTCCACTAGACTAGGCCGAGGACTAACCACGGCCCTGATTCCTGGAAACTTAAAGACAAAGGTCACCTGAAGAATGCAGCAGATGACTACCAACTAAGTTCCTTGATAGGCAGATCTACTTACTACTAGACGAGAAGGCGATCTTGCATATAACATACATATCCAGCTAGATATGGAGGCAGGTACAGAGCACATGCTTTACATAATCTGTGTGTGTACGTATTAGCAGGGTTTTAGTCTCCTGCGCCATAGAGAGTCCAACTACATACAAGCCCAGCTAGAGACTGATTGGTGGATTCTGGCTATGACGAGCCTGACGGCATATATTTGTATACCGTCATGTATATATAAGCCGTGGCATTGTACTATGTATGGCACGATAGAACGGCAGGGCGATCTCTGGCGCAAATGAGATGGTAGAATATTGGCAATGTGATATCATAAGAGGCCTGGTCTGGAGGGAAATGAACACACACTGTTTAGAGTGAACAGTGCGAAGTACGCCACCCACGCACAGTGGCGTATTAGTTCGATCAATTCTTTATTTATTCTTTGCGCGTCACAGACAGGAAGGAACCAGAAAACGACTAGAAAAACAACAAATGAAGCAAGTTAGTTTGTTCGAGCTTTGTTGTTGTTTTCTTTGCTGGTTTGTTTTGAATCCGTAGAAAAAGAAGAAAAACCGCACCATCCCTTGCGCTGTAGGTTGCTTAGGAAGCACATGCAAACGTATAACAGAGTGAGTGGGAGGGAATGCTGCAGGTTTTCGAGTACAGATTAATCAATCGGGCTTCTACGTAAAGAACCAATTCAATTGACGCCATCGACTTGTGATCCTCGCACAGTGGCAGCACTGTGTGCATTCATGATCGATGGTAATTTCACTTGAATTCATTGTTTTGCCCAAAGAGATAAAGAACGAAGTCGTCACGTTGAAGAATAAGGGAAAAAAATAAAAATAAAATAAAAGCCAATCTTAAGTAGGGCCCGCTGGGTTGACGAGGACCAGGTTCCTTCCCATTATTACGGCGTATTTCACAGCGGCAGGTGCGACTCTGGCGCTGGGCAAGAACCTGGGTCTTTCCTTGACTCGCACCGTTCCTTCGCTCCTTCCCTCATCTTCTTACACGCTGAACAAATAGTACAGTTGAAGAAAAAAATGACAGTAGCTGCCGTTGAAGTTGCAGCCGCCGTAGCAGGCAACTGCCTTCATTGTATTCAGAGCTCTGCGCCCAATCCCCTCTCTGTTTTCCTTCCGTTTTCTTCTTCTTTTGTTTTTACCCTTTTATTTTATTTTCTTGGCTTCACCAACGGTCGTTTATCTTGCTGTGATCCAGCTTCAACTGAGCTGCCTCCCTTTCTTCTTTATTTTTATTTTGTATATCATTGTTTTCCTTGTTCTTTGCTGTCGCCCAGTTAATCGGCCTCGCTGAGCTTGTCACTCCTTCGTCGTTCGTTTATGTTTGGTGTCCTCGCTGTATTCTTTTCTCCCGCTTCCTCGCTCGAATAACGCGCAGCCTGTTCGATCATTGGAGTGTCCGTTTCTTTGCTGCTGGTATTCGAATCGACGACATCATTGCGTCCTAAGAATTGCCCTGGACCGCGCCGCCTATATAAAAAGACCAAGCAGGACAATCTCTTTCCTAGTAGTGCCAGAGACATATTCACGTTTTCTATGTCTTCTGGACTCCCTATCATGACTTTTCATTGAGCTTCTTCTTCCATTACTATTATCTATTGATCCTTAATACTCCTCATATATTTCGCCAGACCCCATTTGTGCGCCCATTTCCCGGACTCGCACTCTGATCTCGAACCGGCCGACTCGTTCTTGGCCTAATTCATAGCCAGCTACTTAGAGAGAGAGGCCTACCTTCTATTCTATTCTTTTCTTGCTGCTTGGCTAGTCAGGAACAACCACATACACTCTGCATATCTATCTGTTTCTGTTTCTGTACCTGTACCTGCAAGTGTACCTAGAACTGTACGCAGACCTGGAACTGGCCTGCATTTTGATTGCCTGCGCCTCGAGTTCTTGTGCCACGACTTGGCCTGTTTGCCAGTCTGTTTCTTTCTGGTCTCACGTTAAAATACTCCCCACCACGCTTTCCTTGCGCCTGTGGTTGCCGGGCGTTGTCTCTGCCTGGGAATTTGGACGAGACGAGAGACAGGCAAGCCTGCCTCTGTATTATTTTATTACTTATTTCTCAAGAGTATTGCGCCGTCGCAATATTCCAGCCCTCATCTTTTATTCCTTGTTTCTTAGTATTGCGCTCTTTTCCTTTGCCAGGCAAGGGTCTCGACATTCCACCACGCGATCCCTTGCTTTGCTAGTGCCTTCTTATTGCTTACAACGACATCGTAACGCAGAGTCTGAAGTCAATAGTTAGTTGATTAAAACGATTGCCTGGCGCCTCTTACACGGGTTCCATCGCAGCATCTTCTTGTTCTTTCTTCTGCTGTGAACCCAGAGGCCGTAGAACACTACGCCCACTGAAACAAGTACCGCTATACATATCACAAACCACCATCTTCTCCAAGCCCAGCCAATCCGCCGTCATGAGCAGCTTCAAAGGCGCGGCCACATTACCGCGTGGCTTTCGCCTCCATGACGCCGACTTTGCGAGAAATATGCCCGCAACCCCGGAGCCCATGGCCCAGGACGATGGCGAATCGAGCCCCATGCTTCGCGCGCCCTCGCCTCCTCGCCAACGCTTCAAGCTCAAGAAGCGCAACCTATCACTGCTGTCTGCGCCCACTCAGCAGTTCTTGGCGTCCGTTGAGGCCGCAGATATCCCCATCCCGAGCATTGAAGAGCCTGAGCAGAGCGAGGAGCAGCCCAATGGCCTGGGTGCCGCCTACCCTGCCTTCACGAGCCTGTTGGATCTCCACGATGGCTCCCTGTCGGTTCCTAGACCGAGAGGCCGGCTCACCACCCCTCACACACCCATGCCCGGCCATGCGCCATCGCTCTCGCCGCGTCGCTACCCTGACTGGTCCATCGACTCAGCCATCGAAAGCGAGCCCTCGTCTCCTGACCGGGAGTCGAGCAGACCGTCCACTGCGCGCTCGACCTTGACGAGCTCTTCTGTTTTCAGCAGAGCGTCAATCCTCTCTGACGAAGCAACCTTCAACGACCCCGATTTCAAGCCCGTCGCCTCGATCGGACTTGGAGCCTCCTTTGAACCTCTTGTGCGCCCCGAAACTGTACCAGATTCCGACATCACCATGGACGAGAGAACCGAGCTTAAGGCGCGCAAAGCGCCGTGGACCAAGGCGATGAGCGACCATCTTTGGGCGACCTACGTCATGTATCTCCAAGACCCCAAAGTCACTCCTTTTAGCACTGGCAAAAACGGCATCCCGCCCCAGGGCGTTTGCATCCGCGTTTCCCGCGCCGCCAAACGGTCGTGGAAGGGCGCTCGTAGCACCTCTCGCCAGCCAGGCAGAATGCGCCGCAGCGTTACGCCTATGGGCTCTGCCTTTGTGCAGTGGCCTCACACTTGCGCCGCTACGCGCCAGCACCTCCGCGAGCTTTGCCGGTCCAGAAACGCGTCGTCGTTTATGCGCCCTCACCAGCTTTTGCTGCCCGATCCGAGAAATAACCGCATCATGGCCAGACAATACCGCCGCTCGACACCCTTCGGCTCTGTATTTTCGGCGCGCGATATGCAGGTCTCGCTAACTGTCAGCACTTCCGAGTCGATGCAGCCTCACGGACCTCTGGCACAGCTTACCATGTCGGTTCCAGAGCCGATCTCGATTTCGAGCAGTGAAGAATCCCCCCTCATATCTCAAGAGCCATCTCCTGTCCTTAACTTCTTCGGAAACGCGCCCCGTCGCCTTATGAGCCCTGCGCCCATTCCGCGAAGCACTGCCATCGTGCCCGCGCCCATCTCGGTGCCTCATTCGGCGCCTATCTCAGGGCCTAGCACTGCCGGGTTGGCCGAGGCGGCGTCGTTCAGTGCTCCCGTTTCGCGTGATAACACTAGCGGCCGTCGAGGTCTGCAGTCTCCTGTTCGCCTGACTAGAAGCCGGTCGAACACTCAGCATCAAAGACGTCGCAGCCGCCAGCCATCTCAGGCACCGCGTCGCATCAAGAGACCTAGTCTGGGCGGTGATCTGTACATTGACCCGGCGAAGATTGGCGTTGAGTTTGTCAGACGTCGTGGCCGTTCCAACTCGGAGTACATTCCCCGCGACCAGGTGGCCCAACGGCCCTCGATTGAAGAGCTTCTGAAGGATGCTCCTCCTATGCCGCCGCTACCATCTATGCTCCTGGAGGCTGGTCCGATAATCTCGGCCAGAACGACCGAGAAGGTGCTTTTGGCTGCGCCTGTCTTGTCCCATCCTGCTCGTCTTGGCTCTCCCTTTGCCGGCGCCCTGAACCCAAGCTTCACTTTCCCTGCACGCGTGTCTCAGGCCGACTCTAGCTTTGATGTCACTGCAAGCGATGCTCGGAAGCCATTTGCGACTATACAATATATGCCGACCTCGTACCCTCCCGACAACTCTGACTCTGAAAAGCCTGATCTCGAGACTAAGCTAGCCTATATCGATTCCCGTCTCCGCGAGATCCACCAGCAGCGCCAGCACTAGAAGCAAAGCAACAGAGTCTTTTATGGCCTCCATTTTCCATCTTGTCCTTTCTCACGTATACTCATTTTTTTCTCTTTTGCTTTGCTCTTGGCTTTTATTTAACGACTAAACTGACTTATCCCGTTTTCGATGCTTGTGCGCTGCTTGGCTCTGCTTGCAATAACGACTGACATTCTATAACTGACTGATATAACGCTACGCCTCTATGATGAATGGATGTTAGAAACTCAATACGGCTCTCTCATCATCTTTTTTTGTTTTGTTTACTTTCATCAACGCCACGAAATCTCTTTCTTTGCTCTTGCTTTCTATCGAGCGGTCTCTTTCTGTATTTTTTTTGGATGGTCTGATATCTTCACACAATCTCATTTCTAAGCTGGGAACGACGACTACAGCACCAGCTTCCTGTACACCAAGCCCTAATTTTTATGACAACATGACCAAAACATGATTCCAGATTTGTTTTCGTTCCGTTGCTTTGTATTTTTTCTCTTTTTTTCTTGCTTTCCTTTCGTCTTCTGTCTGGATATCCAAGTACTCAAAATTTCAGTACTGCACTGCATAGTACTGTCTGCTAGCTGACAGAAATACTTGCAAGTTGCACTACGTTGCGCATTGCCTCACGGTTTTATCTTATGTGCAGCACAAAACACACCCAACAAACCATCTATCTTATTCTTTTCTACGGCACTAGATGCAGATGCCTTTGTCTCTTGATGGACGAGGAATGCTCTCTTGGCCGATTAGATCTATTTTCCCACACTTTGCTGCATTTTGATGCACGGCAATATTCGCCGGCGTTTTATACCCGATTTCAATCGTTATCCATCCACTCTTTTTACCTATCACAAGCTAAACTCAGAGCTTATACCGTCGACACTCTCCTTACTTTTTCCCGACTTCGCCAAATACACCAACTTAAAATCCATTCCTTATTTTCCTTTGTCTTTTCGATTCTTTACCACCTTGTAAGGTGCTAGACTATACCACTCATCTGGCACAGTATTCTTCAATTTTCTTTTTTTCCTTACTGTCTGCTTTCTTTTCTTTTTTATCTTACGACTTTTATGATGGGATGATGAACAGAGATTTCCGTGACTCTTTCTACTTGAAAATCCGGGAAAGCGTTGCCGTTTCGCCCAGTCTTCTGTCTATTCTTGTTTTTTTCTTCACTTTATTTGACCTTCTATACATTCGCTCTATGTGTAAATTTCTTCAAGTTTACTTTTTTCCCCTATCTTTTGGACTAGGATGGGCAGAGGCCGGGACATGTTTAGCTGAATTTTTCAATTTTTTATCCCTCTCTTCACCTTTATACATGTTGCTTTTCTTTAAACTATACATTATATGTGACCCTTGTATATTTTTGACGTGTTAGTGACAATTGATTGACTGTTGATGAAAATCATTGCTCTTGACGTACTACATATTCAATGACTAAACATTCATTTTACTTATACTTGGCCCACTTGACATGGAGTCAAGCTAATTTAACAGTTGGGATTTTAATTTCACAGTTACGCTAGCCGTATTAGGAAATTGTAGTCACGTGACATCGTCGATTACAAGAAATCAAAAATATTTCTTACATCGCATCACCACTTCACCACTACTATAAGATTAAACATGCATGCCAGAATAGAAAAAAGACAGCTAGTTACCCGAGACGAGCCTTTACGTATAGACGGTTTTGTACGTGTGTTAAGCTTGCCATGCCGATCACAGCCATAGACCACTGATTTCATACCACCATTGGTGTAAGAAGACACAGTTGAAAAGGCGTACCCACGTACAGAAGCCCATGCATTAATGCCTTGGAAAAGTGCCTCTCGAGAGTGGTAGTGTATTGTTGGAGGAGGGGCAAGCCGTATAACAGGGGTGTCTGTGGTATCTATAGATAGCCCTTTATCCATAGATGATGATGCCATTGTGGTGTGTGTAGAAAATAAAAGAGTAGGGTGGTGAAGGTTTTCATCATCGTGAGCAGGAGGTAATAACGGTGAGGGACCGTCTTCATAGATTTTTACTGCTTTATAATATTCAATTACATATGTTTCATCTTATAGTAGTGATGAAGTGGTGATGCAATGTAAGAAATATTTTTGACTTCTTGTAATCGACGATGTCACGTGACTACAATTTCCTAATACGGCTAGCGTAACTGTGAAATTAAAATCCCAACTGTTAAATTAGCTTGACTCCTTGACATGATGTATGCTTAGTAAGCGGAATCAGAGCCATTGTGTATGGTCAGTCCCAAAGTGACCTCCAAGTAACATAACTAATAGACCTGATTT